>JANJGN010005480.1:0-20202 GCA_026770705.1 Isurus oxyrinchus | reverse complement strand
GAAACCCTCGATTAGATTCCAGTATGTCACTTACTACCGGGTATCTGTTATTCTATATATAAACCACCCCAAACCCCTTGATTAGATTCCAGTCTGTAACTCACTCCCGGGTATCTGTTATTCTACATATAAACCCCCCCGAACCCCTTGATTGGATTCCAGTCTGTAACTCACTCCCGGGTATCTGTTATTCTATATATAAACCACCCCGAACCCCTCGATTAGATTCCAGTCTGTAACTCACTCCCGGGTATCTGTTATTCTATATATAAACCACCCCGAACCCCTCGATTAGATTCCAGTCTGTAACTCACTCCCGGGTATTTGTTATTCTATATATAAACCACCCCGAACCCCTCGATTAGATTCCAGTCTGTAACTCACTCCCGGGTATCTGCTATTCTATATATAAACCACCCCGAACCCCTCGATTAGATTCCAGTCTGTAACTCACTCCCGGGTATCTGCTATTCTATATATAAACCACCCCGAACCCCTCGATTAGATTCCATCTGCAACTCACTCCCGGGTATCTGCTATTCTATATATAAACCACCCCGAACCCCTCGATTAGATTCCAGTCTGTAACTCACCCCCGGGTATCTGTTATTCTATATATAAACCACCCAGAACCCCTCGATTAGATTCCAGTATGTCACTTACTACCGGGTATCTGTTATTCTATATATAACCCCCCCGAACCCCTCGATTAGATTCCAGTCTGTAACTCACTCCCGGGTATCTGTTATTCTATATATAAACCACCCTGAGCCCCTCGATTAGATTCCAGTCTGTAACTCACTCCCGGGTATCTGTTATTCTATATATAAACCAGCCCGAACACCTCGATTAGATTCCAGTCTGTAACTCACTCCCGGGTATCTGTTATTCTATATATAAACCACCCCGAGCCCCTCGATTAGATTCCAGTCTGTAACTCACTCCCGGGTATCTGTTATTCTATATATAAACCACCCCGAAACCCTCGATTAGATTCCAGTCTGTAACTCACTCCCGGGTATCTGTTATTCTATATATAAACCCCCCCGAACCCCTCGATTTGATTCCAGTCTGTAACTCACTCCCGGGTATCTGTTATTCTATATATAAACCACCCCGAACTCCTCGATTAGATTCCTGTCTGTAACTCACTCCCGGGTATCTGTTATTCTATATATAAACCACCCCGAACCCCTCGATTAGATTCCAGTCTGTAACTCACTCCCAGGTATCTGTTCCTCAACATATAAACCACCCCAAACCCCTCGATTAAATTCCAGTCTGTAACTCACTCCCGGGTATCTGTTATTCTATATATAAACCCCCCCCGAACCTCTCGATTAGATTCCAGTCTGTAACTCACTCCCGGGTATCTGTTATTCTATATATAAACCACCCTGAACCCCTCGATTAGATTCCAGTCTGTAACTCACTCCCGGGTATCTGTTATTGTATATATAAACCCCCCCCGAGCCCCTCGATTAGATTCCAGTCTGTAACGCACTCCTGGATATCTGTTATTCTAGATATAAACCACCCCGAACCGCTCGATTAGATTCCAGTCTGTAACTCACTCCCGGGTATCTGTTATTCTAGATATAAACCACCCCGAACCCCTCGATTAGATTCCAGTCTGTAACTCACTCCCGGGTATCTGTTATTCTATATATAAACCATCCCGAACCCCTCGATTAGATTCCAGCCTGTAACTCACTCCCGGGTATCTGTTATTCTATATATAAACCAGACCGAACCCCTCGTTTAGACTGCAGTCTGTAACTCACTCCCGGGTATCTGTTATTCTATATATAAAACACCTCGAAACCCTCGATTAGATTCCAGTCCGTAACTCACTCCCAGGTATCTGTTATTCTATATATAAACCACCCCGAACCCCTCGATTAGATTCCAGTCTGCAACTCACTCCCGGGTATCTGTTATTCTATATATAAACCTCCCCAAACCCCTCGATTAGATTCCAGTCTGTAACTCACTCCCGGGTATCTGTTATTCTATATATAAACCCCCCCGAACCCCTCGATTAGATTCCAGTCTGTAACTCACTCCCGGGTATCTGTTATTCTATATATAAACCCCCCCAAACCCCTCGATTAGATTCCAGTCTGTAACTCACTCCCGGGTACCTGTTATTCTATATATAAACCCCCCCGAACCCCACGATTAGATTCCAGTCTGTAACTCACTCCCGGGTATCTGTTATTCTATATATAAAACACACCGAGCACCTCGATTAGATTCCAGTCTGCAAATCACTCCCAGGTATCTGTTATTCTATATATAAACCACCCCGAACCCCTCGATTAGATTCCAGTCTGTAACTCACTCCCGGGTATATGTTATTCTATATATAAACCCCCCTGTACCCCTCGATTAGATTACAGTCTGTAACTCACTCCCGGGTATCTGTTATTCTATATATAAACCATCCTGACCCCCTCAATTAGATTCCAGTCTGTAACTCACTCCCGGGTATCTGTTATTCTATATATAAACCCCCCGAACCCCTCGATTAGATTCCAGTCTGTATCTCACTCCCGGGTATTGTTATTCTATATATAAACTACCCTGAACACCTCGATTAGATTCCAGTCTGTAACTCACTCCCGGGTATCTGTTATTCTATATATAAACCACCCCGAACCCCTCAATTAGATTCCAGTCTGTAACTCACTCCCGGGTATCTGTTATTCTATATATAAACCACCCCGAACCCCTCGATTAGATTCAGTCTGTAACTCACTCCCCGGTATCTGTTATTCTATATATAAACCCCCCTGTACCCCTCGATTAGATTCCAGTCTGTAACTCACTCCCGGGTATCTGTTATTCTATATATAAACCATCCTGACCCCCTCAATTAGATTCCAGTCTGTAACTCACTCCCGGGTATCTGTTATTCTATATATAAACCCCCCGAACCCCTCGATTAGATTCCAGTCTGTATCTCACTCCCGGGTATTGTTATTCTATATATAAACTACCCTGAACACCTCGATTAGATTCCAGTCTGTAACTCACTCACGGGTATCTGTTGTTCTATATATAAACCACCCTGAACCCCTCGATTAGATTCCAGTCTGTAACTCACTCCCGGGTATCTGTTATTCTGTATATAAACCACCCCGAACCCCTCGATTAGATTCCAGTCTGTAACTCACTCCCGGGTATCCGTTATTCTATATATAAACCACCCACCCCCCGGACCCCTCGATTAGATTCCAGTCTGTAACTCACCCCCGGGTATCTGTTATTCTGTATATAAACCACCTCGAACCCCTCGATTAGATTCCAGCCTGTAACTCACTCCCGGGTATCTGTTATTCTATATATAAACCACCCCTAACCCCTCGATTAGATTCCAGTCTGTAACTCACTCCCGGGTATCTGTTATTCTATATATAAACCACCCCGAACCCCTCGATTAGATTCCAGTCTGTAACTCACTCCCGGGTATCTGTTATTCTATATATAAACCACCCCGAACCCCTCGATTAGATTCCAGTCTGTAACTCACTCCCGGGTATCTGTTATTTTATATATAAACCACCCTGAACCCCTCGATTAGATTCCAGTCTGTAACTCACTCCCGGGTATCTGTTATTCTATATATAAACCACCCTGAGCCCCTCGATTAGATTCCAGTCTGTAACTCCCTCCCGGGTATGAGTATCTTGGGGGCCTTCTGTGTGTAAAATGGGCACAGTGCCTGTAGGGAGCAGGGCTCTCGATAATGGGATTCTTACCTCTCGGTCTCTTTCAGTCTTCGAAAGTCTCATCTGCCTCAACATCTGGGACCTCTGCTCCATCATCAGTGTTCGCTCGTATGTGTATGCAGATATATCACTGTCATGCTGCAATTGGAGGGACGGGGTTGTTAACCAGTGATGGGAGTACTGTCGCGCGTGGGAAATGGGTGACAGTGGACCAAGGGTTAGAGAGAACAACGCCGCTCAACACAGCCGAGCGGCAGGTCAGTGATAACGTGATGGAGGAAGCCCGACGAAGGGCTGAATGGCCTCCTCCTGTGTAACAGGCTCCAGGATGAACTGAATGGCCTTCTTCCTGTTCACGTGTAACAGGTTCGAGGAGGGGGCTGAATGGCCTGTTCCTGTGTAACAGGCTCGAGGAGGGGGCTGAATGGCCTGTTCCTGTGTAACAGGCTGGAGGAGGGGGCTGAATGGCCTCCTCCTGTTCCTGTGTAACAGGCTCGAGAGGGGCTGAATGGCCTCCTCCTGTTCCTGTGTAACAGGTTCGAGGAGGAGGAGGAGGAGAGGGGCTGAATGGCCTCCTCCTGTTTCAGTGCACCATACTGCGCTGGGACTGCAGGTGCACACAGTCCGCAAATCCCTCGGGCCCTCACCATCTCCACCACCTCGACCTCAGCCTCGATCCGGAGGTGATACAGGAAAGTTGCCAAGTCCTTCTTCATCTGAATGCTGTTGTCCTCCATCTGAGCCACAGTGAAGATCCTGATGTTACACTTCCTCCAAACCTGTCAAAACAGCGAGAGCGTGTGAGAGAGGGAGGGAGAGAGAAAGAGCGGGGGAGAGAGTGAGAGAGGGAGGGAGAGAGGGAGAGCGGGGGAGAGAGAGTGAGAGAGCGGGGGAGAGAGAGTGAGAGAGCGGGGGAGAGAGAGAGAGAGAGCGGGGGAGAGAGAGAGAGAGAGTGGGGGAGAGAGAGAGAGAGAGCGGGGGGAGAGAGAGAGAGAGAGCGGGGGAGAGAGAGAGGAGAGCGGGGGTAGAGAGAGAGCGGGGGAGGGAGAGAGAGCGGGGGAGAGAGAGAGAGCGGGGGGAGAGAGAGTGAGAGAGCGGGGGAGAGAGAGAGAGAGAGCGGGGGAGAGAGAGAGAGAGAGCGGGGGAGAGAGAGAGAGAGAGCGGGGGAGAGAGAGAGAGAGAGCGGGGGAGAGAGAGAGAGAGAGCGGGGGAGAGAGAGAGAGAGAGCGGGGGAGAGAGAGAGCGGGGGAGAGAGAGAGCGGGGGAGAGAGAGAGCGGGGGAGGGAGAGAGAGCGGGGGAGGGAGAGAGAGCGGGGGAGGGAGAGAGAGCGGGGGAGGGAGAGAGAGCGGGGGAGAGAGAGAGAGCGGGGGGAGAGAGAGAGAGCGGGGGAGAGAGAGAGAGCGGGGGAGAGAGAGAGAGCGGGGGGAGAGAGAGAGAGCGGGGGAGAGAGAGAGAGCGGGGGAGAGAGAGAGAGCGGGGGGAGAGAGAGAGAGCGGGGGAGAGAGAGAGAGCGGGGGAGAGAGAGAGAGCGGGGGAGAGAGAGAGAGCGGGGGAGAGAGAGAGAGCGGGGGAGAGAGAGAGAGCGGGGGAGAGAGAGAGAGCGGGGGAGAGAGAGAGAGCGGGGGAGAGAGAGAGCGGGGGAGAGAGAGAGCGGGGGAGAGAGAGAGAGCGGGAAGGAGAGAGAGAGCGGGGAAGAGAGAGAGAGAGCGGGGAAGAGAGAGAGAGAGCGGGGGAGAGAGAGAGCGGGGGGAGAGAGAGAGCGGGGGAGAGAGAGAGCGGGGGAGAGAGAGAGCGGGGGAGAGAGAGAGAGAGCGGGGGAGAGAGAGAGAGAGAGCGGGGAAGAGAGAGAGACAGGCAGACAGGGAGAGATAGGTAAACGGACAGAGAGAGAGAGACAGGCAGACAGAGAGAGAGAGACAGGCAGACAGAGAGAGAGAGACAGGCAGACAGAGAGAGAGAGACAGGCAGACAGAGAGAGAGAGACAGGCAGACAGAGAGAGAGAGACAGGCAGACAGAGAGAGAGAGACAGGCAGACAGAGAGAGAGACAGGCAGACAGAGAGAGAGACAGGCAGACAGAGAGAGAGACAGGCAGACAGAGAGAGAGACAGGCAGACAGAGAGAGAGAGACAGGCAGACAGAGAGAGAGACAGGCAGACAGAGAGAGAGACAGGCAGACAGAGAGAGAGACAGGCAGACAGAGAGAGAGACAGGCAGACAGAGAGAGAGACAGGCAGACAGAGAGAGAGACAGGCAGACAGAGAGAGAGACAGGCAGACAGAGAGAGAGACAGGCAGACAGAGAGAGAGACAGGCAGACAGAGAGAGAGAGACAGGCAGACAGAGAGAGAGAGACAGGCAGACAGAGAGAGAGACAGGCAGACAGAGAGAGAGACAGGCAGACAGAGAGAGAGACAGGCAGACAGAGAGAGAGACAGGCAGACAGAGAGAGAGACAGGCAGACAGACAGAGAGAGACAGAAGACAGACAGAGAGAGAGACAGGCAGACAGAGAGAGAGAGACAGGCAGACAGAGAGAGAGAGACAGGCAGACAGAGAGAGAGAGACAGGCAGAGAGAGAGAGACAGGCAGAGAGAGAGAGACAGGCAGAGAGAGAGAGACAGGCAGACAGAGAGAGAGAGACAGGCAGACAGAGAGAGACAGGTAGACAGAGAGAGAGACAGGCAGACAGAGAGAGAGACAGGCAGACAGAGAGAGAGACAGGCAGACAGAGAGAGAGACAGGCAGACAGAGAGAGAGACACGCAGACAGAGAGAGAGACAGGCAGACAGAGAGAGAGACAGGCAGACAGAGAGAAAGAGAGACAGGCAGATAGAGAGAAAGAGAGACAGGCAGACAGAGAGAGAGCGAGAGAGACAGGCAGGCAGACAGAGAGCGAGACAGGCAGACAGAGAGAGAGACAGGCAGACAGAGAGAGAGAGACAGGCAGACAGAGAGAGAGAGACAGGCAGACAGAGAGAGAGAGACAGGCAGACAGAGAGAGAGAGACAGGCAGACAGAGAGAGAGAGACAGGCAGACAGAGAGAGAGAGACAGGCAGACAGAGAGAGAGACAGGCAGACAGAGAGAGAGACAGGCAGACAGAGAGAGAGACAGGCAGACAGAGAGAGAGAGAGAGACAAGCAGACAGACAGAAAGAGAGAGAGACAGACAGGCAGAGAGAGAGAGACAGGCAGAGAGAGAGAGACAGGCAGAGAGAGAGAGACAGGCAGACAGAGAGAAAGAGAGAGTGAGAGAGACAGGCAGGCAGACAGAGAGAGAGAGAGACAGGCAGACAGAGAGAGAGAGAGAGACAAGCAGACAGACAGAAAGAGAGCGAGAGAGGGCAGACAGAGACAGAGAGAGACAGGCAGAGACAGAGACAGGCAGACAGACAGGGAGAGACAGGCAGACAGACAGGGAGAGACAGGCAGACAGACAGGGAGAGAGAGACAGGCAGACAGACAGGGAGAGAGAGACGGGCAGACAGACAGGGAGAGAGACAGGCAGACAGACAGGGAGAGAGAGACCGGCAGACAGACAGGGAGAGAGAGACAGGCAGACAGACAGGGAGAGAGAGACAGGCAGACAGAGAGAGAGGGAGAGAGACAAGCAGACAGACAGGGAGAGAGACAGGCAGAGAGAGCGACAGTCAGGCAGACCGAGAGAGAGACAGGCAGACGCAGAGAGCGAGCGCGACAGGCAGACGCAGAGAGCGAGCGCGACAGGCAGACGCAGAGAGCGAGCGCGACAGGCAGACGCAGAGAGAGAGCGCGACAGGCAGACGCAGAGAGAGAGCGCGACAGGCAGACGCAGAGAGAGAGCGCGACAGGCAGACGCAGAGAGAGAGCGCGACAGGCAGACGCAGAGAGAGAGCGCGACAGGCAGACGCAGAGAGAGAGCGCGACAGGCAGACGCAGAGAGAGAGCGCGACAGGCAGACGCAGAGAGAGAGCGCGACAGGCAGACGCAGAGAGAGAGCGCGACAGGCAGACGCAGAGAGAGAGAGAGAGTGAGCGCGCGACAGGCAGACAGAGAAAGAGAGAGCGACAGGCAGACAGAGAGAGAGAGCGACAGGCAGACAGAGAGAGAGAGCGACAGGCAGACAGAGAGAGAGAGCGACAGGCAGACAGAGAGAGAGAGCGACAGGCAGACAGAGAGAGAGAGCGACAGGCAGACAGAGAGAGAGAGCGACAGGCAGACAGAGAGAGAGAGCGACAGGCAGACAGAGAGAGTGAGCGACAGGCAGACAGAGAGAGTGAGCGACAGGCAGACAGAGAGAGTGAGCGACAGGCAGACAGAGAGAGAGTGCGCGACAGGCAGAGACAGAGAGAGAGTGCGCGACAGGCAGAGACAGAGACAGCGTGACAGGCAGACACAGAGACAGAGACAGCGCGACAGGCAGACACAGAGACAGAGAGCGACAGGCAGACACAGAGAGAGAGAGCGACAGGCAGACACAGAGAGAGAGAGCGACAGGCAGACACAGAGAGAGAGAGCGACAGGCAGACACAGAGAGAGAGAGCGACAGGCAGACACAGAGAGAGAGAGCGACAGGCAGACACAGAGAGACAGCGTGACAGGCAGACACAGAGAGACAGCGCGACAGGCAGACACAGAGGGACAGCGCGACAGGTAGACACAGAGAGACAGCGCGACAGGCAGACACAGAGAGAGAGAGCGACAGGCAGACACAGAGAGACAGCGCGACAGGCAGAGACAGAGAGACAGTGAGACAGACAGACACAGAGAGAGAGCGCGACAGGCAGACACAGAGACAGAGAGAGCGACAGGCAGAGACAGAGAGAGAGTGCGCGACAGGCAGAGACAGAGAGAGAGTGCGCGACAGGCAGAGACAGAGAGTGCGACAGGCAGACACAGAGACAGCGCGACAGGCAGACACAGAGACAGAGAGCGCGACAGGCAGACAGAGAGAGAGAGAGTGAGCGCGCGACAGGCAGACAGAGAAAGAGAGAGCGACAAGCAGACAGAGAGAGAGAGCGACAGGCAGACAGAGAGAGAGAGCGACAGGCAGACAGAGAGAGAGAGCGACAGGCAGACAGAGAGAGAGAGCGACAGGCAGACAGAGAGAGAGAGCGACAGGCAGACAGAGAGAGAGAGCGACAGGCAGACAGAGAGAGAGAGCGACAGGCAGACAGAGAGAGAGAGCGACAGGCAGACAGAGAGAGAGAGCGACAGGCAGACAGAGAGAGAGAGCGACAGGCAGACAGAGAGAGAGAGCGACAGGCAGACAGAGAGAGAGAGCGACAGGCAGACAGAGAGAGAGAGCGACAGGCAGACAGAGAGAGAGAGCGACAGGCAGACAGAGAGAGAGAGCGACAGGCAGACAGAGAGAGAGAGCGACAGGCAGACAGAGAGAGAGAGCGACAGGCAGACAGAGAGAGAGAGCGACAGGCAGACAGAGAGAGAGAGCGACAGGCAGACAGAGAGAGAGAGCGACAGGCAGACAGAGAGAGAGAGCGACAGGCAGACAGAGAGAGAGAGCGACAGGCAGACAGAGAGAGAGAGCGACAGGCAGACAGAGAGAGAGAGCGACAGGCAGACAGAGAGAGAGAGCGACAGGCAGACAGAGAGAGAGAGCGACAGGCAGACAGAGAGAGAGAGCGACAGGCAGACAGAGAGAGAGAGCGACAGGCAGACAGAGAGAGAGAGCGACAGGCAGACAGAGAGAGAGAGCGACAGGCAGGCAGAGAGAGAGAGCGACAGGCAGGCAGAGAGAGAGAGCGACAGGCAGGCAGAGAGAGCGACAGGCAGACAGAGAGAGAGAGCGACAGGCAGACAGAGAGAGAGAGCGACAGGCAGACAGAGAGAGAGCGCGACAGGCAGACAGAGAAAGAGAGAGCGACAGGCAGACAGAGAGAGAGCGCGACAGGCAGGCAGAGAGAGAGAGCGACAGGCAGGCAGAGAGAGAGAGCGACAGGCAGGCAGAGAGAGCGACAGGCAGACAGAGAGAGAGAGCGACAGGCAGACAGAGAGAGAGAGCGACAGGCAGACAGAGAGAGAGCGCGACAGGCAGACAGAGAGAGAGAGCGCGACAGGCAGACAGAGAGAGAGAGCGCGACAGGCAGACAGAGAGAGAGAGAGCGCGGCAGGCAGACAGAGAGAGAGAGAGCGCGACAGGCAGACAGAGAGAGAGAGAGCGCGACAGGCAGACAGAGAGAGAGAGCGCGACAGGCAGACAGAGAGAGAGAGCGCGACAGGCAGACAGAGAGAGAGAGCGCGACAGGCAGACAGAGAGAGAGAGCGCGACAGGCAGACAGAGAGAGAGAGCGCGACAGGCAGACACAGAGAGAGAGCGCGACAGGCAGACACAGAGAGAGAGCGCGACAGGCAGACACAGAGAGAGAGCGCGACAGGCAGACACAGAGAGAGAGCGCGACAGGCAGACACAGAGAGAGAGCGCGACAGGCAGACACAGAGAGAGAGCGCGACAGGCAGACACAGAGAGAGAGCGCGACAGGCAGACACAGAGAGACAGCGCGACAGGCAGACACAGAGAGACAGCGCGACAGGCAGACACAGAGAGACAGCGCGACAGGCAGACACAGAGAGACAGCGCGACAGGCAGACACAGAGAGACAGCGCGACAGGCAGACACAGAGAGACAGCGCGACAGGCAGACACAGAGAGACAGCGCGACAGGCAGACACAGAGAGACAGCGCGACAGGCAGACACAGAGAGACAGCGCGACAGGCAGACACAGAGACAGCGCGACAGGCAGACACAGAGACAGCGCGACAGGCAGACACAGAGAGACAGCGCGACAGGCAGACACAGAGAGACAGCGTGACAGGCAGACACAGACAGAGAGCGCGACAGGCAGACACAGAGAGACAGCGCGACAGGCAGACACAGAGACAGCGCGACAGGCAGCCACAGAGACAGCGCGACAGGCAGACACAGAGAGACAGCGCGACAGGCAGACACAGAGAGACAGCGCGACAGGCAGACACAGAGAGACAGCGCGACAGGCAGACACAGAGAGACAGCGCGACAGGCAGACACAGAGAGACAGCGCGACAGGTAGACACAGAGAGACAGCGCGACAGGCAGACAGAGAGAGAGAGAGCGACAGGCAGACACAGAGAGACAGCGCGACAGGCAGAGACAGAGAGACAGACAGACACAGAGAGAGAGCGCGACAGGCAGACACAGAGACAGAGAGAGCAACAGGCAGAGACAGAGAGAGAGTGCGCGACAGGCAGAGACAGAGAGAGTGCGCGACAGGCAGACACAGAGAGTGCGACAGGCAGACACAGAGACAGCGCGACAGGCAGACACAGAGACAGAGAGCGCGACAGGCAGACAGAGAGAGAGAGAGTGAGCGCGCGACAGGCAGACAGAGAAAGAGAGAGCGACAGGCAGACAGAGAGAGAGAGCGACAGGCAGACAGAGAGAGAGAGCGACAGGCAGACAGAGAGAGAGAACGACAGGCAGACAGAGAGAGAGAGAGCGACAGGCAGACAGAGAGAGAGAGCGACAGGCAGACAGAGAGAGAGAGCGACAGGCAGACAGAGAGAGAGAGCGACAGGCAGACAGAGAGAGAGAGCGACAGGCAGACAGAGAGAGCGAGCGACAGGCAGACAGAGAGAGCGAGCGACAGGCAGACAGAGAGAGCGACAGGCAGACAGAGAGAGCGACAGGCAGACAGAGAGAGCGACAGGCAGACAGAGAGAGCGACAGGCAGACAGAGAGAGAGCGACAGGCAGACAGAGAGAGAGAGCGACAGGCAGACAGAGAGAGAGAGCGACAGGCAGACAGAGAGAGAGAGCGACAGGCAGACAGAGAGAGAGAGCGACAGGCAGACAGAGAGAGAGAGCGACAGGCAGACAGAGAGAGAGAGCGACAGGCAGACAGAGAGAGAGAGCGACAGGCAGACAGAGAGAGAGAGCGACAGGCAGACAGAGAGAGAGAGCGACAGGCAGACAGAGAGAGAGAGCGACAGGCAGACAGAGAGAGAGAGCGACAGGCAGACAGAGAGAGAGAGCGACAGGCAGACAGAGAGAGAGAGCGACAGGCAGACAGAGAGAGAGAGCGACAGGCAGACAGAGAGAGAGCGAGCGACAGGCAGACAGAGAGAGAGAGCGACAGGCAGACAGAGAGAGAGAGCGACAGGCAGAGAGAGAGAGAGAGCGACAGGCAGAGAGAGAGAGAGAGCGACAGGCAGAGAGAGAGAGAGAGCGACAGGCAGAGAGAGAGCGACAGGCAGACAGAGAGAGAGAGCGACAGGCAGACAGAGAGAGAGAGCGACAGGCAGACAGAGAGAGAGAGCGACAGGCAGACAGAGAGAGAGAGCGACAGGCAGACAGAGAGAGAGAGCAACAGGCAGAGAGAGAGAGAGAGCGACAGGCAGAGAGAGAGAGAGAGCGACAGGCAGAGAGAGAGAGAGAGCGACAGGCAGAGAGAGAGAGAGAGCGACAGGCAGAGAGAGAGAGAGCGCGACAGGCAGAGAGAGAGAGAGCGCGACAGGCAGACAGAGAGAGAGAGCGACAGGCAGACAGAGAGAGAGAGCGACAGGCAGACAGAGAGAGAGAGCGACAGGCAGACAGAGAGAGAGAGCGACAGGCAGACAGAGAGAGAGAGCGACAGGCAGACAGAGAGAGAGCGACAGGCAGACAGAGAGAGAGCGACAGGCAGGCAGAGAGAGAGAGCGACAGGCAGGCAGAGAGAGAGAGCGACAGGCAGACAGAGAGAGAGAGAGCACGGCAGGCAGACAGAGAGAGAGAGAGCGCGACAGGCAGACAGAGAGAGAGAGAGCGCGACAGGCAGACAGAGAGAGAGAGAGCGCGACAGGCAGACAGAGAGAGAGAGCGCGACAGGCAGACAGAGAGAGAGAGAGCGCGACAGGCAGACACAGAGAGACAGCGCGACAGGCAGACACAGAGAGACAGCGCGACAGGCAGACACAGAGAGACAGCGCGACAGGCAGACACAGAGAGACAGCGCGACAGGCAGACACAGAGAGACAGCGCGACAGGCAGACACAGAGAGACAGCGCGACAGGCAGACACAGAGAGACAGCGCGACAGGCAGACACAGAGACAGCGCGACAGGCAGACACAGAGAGACAGCGCGACAGGCAGACACAGAGAGACAGCGCGACAGGCAGACACAGAGAGACAGCGCGACAGGCAGACACAGAGAGACAGCGCGACAGGCAGACACAGACAGAGAGCGCGACAGGCAGACACAGACAGAGAGCGCGACAGGCAGACACAGACAGAGAGCGCGACAGGCAGACAGAGAGAGAGAGAGTGAGCGCGCGACAGGCAGACAGAGAGAGAGAGAGTGAGCGCGCGACAGGCAGACAGAGAAAGAGAGAGCGACAGGCAGACAGAGAAAGAGAGAGCGACAGGCAGACAGAGAAAGAGAGAGCGACAGGCAGACAGACAGAGAGAGAGAGTGCGCGACATGCAGACAGAGAGAGAGAGCGACAGGCAGACAGAGAGAGAGAGCGCGACAGGCAGACAGAAAGAGAGAGAGCGACAGGCAGACAGAGAGAGAGAGAGCGACAGGCAGACAGAGAGGGAGAGCGACAGGCAGACAGAGAGAGAGAGCGACAGGCAGACAGAGAGAGAGAGCAACAGGCAGACAGAGAGAGAGCGACAGGCAGACAGAGAGAGAGAGCGACAGGCAGACAGAGAGAGAGCACGACAGGCAGACAGAGAGAGAGAGCGACAGGCAGACAGACAGAGAGAGAGAGAGAGAGTGCGCGACATGCAGAGAGAGAGAGCGACAGGCAGACAGAGAGAGAGCGACAGACAGAGAGAGAGAGCGACAGGCAGACAGAGAGAGAGAGAGCGACAGGCAGACAGAGAGAGAGAGCGACAGGCAGACAGAGAGAGAGAGCGACAGGCAGACAGAGAGAGAGCGACAGGCAGACAGAGAGAGAGAGCGACAGGCAGACAGAGAGAGAGCAACAGGCAGACAGAGAGAGAGAGCGACAGGCAGACAGAGAGAGAGAGCGACAGGCAGACAGAGAGAGAGAGCGACAGGCAGACAGAGAGAGAGAGCGACAGGCAGACAGAGAGAGAGAGCGGCAGGCAGACAGAGAGAGAGAGCGGCAGGCAGACAGAGAGAGAGAGCGGCAGGCAGACAGAGAGAGAGAGCGGCAGGCAGACAGAGAGAGAGAGCGGCAGGCAGACAGAGGGGGAGAGAGAGAGAGAATGCGACAGGCAGACAGAGAGAGAGAGAGAGAGAGTGCGCGACAGGCAGAGAGCGGGGGAGAGAGAGAGAGCGCGACAGGCAGACAGAGAAAGAGAGAGCGACAGGCAGACAGAGAGAGAGAGAGTGTGCGACAGGCAGAGAGAGGGGGAGAGAGAGAGAGAGCGACAGGCAGACAGACAGAGAGAGAGCGCGAGAGGCAGACAGAGAAAGAGAGAGCGACAGGCAGACAGAGAGAGAGAGAGTGCGCGACAGGCAGACAGAGGGGGAGAGAGAGAGAGCGACAGGCAGACAGACAGAGAGAGAGAGAGCGACAGGCAGACAGAGAAAGAGAGAGCGACAGGCAGACAGAGAGAGAGAGAGAGAGAGTGCGACAGGCAGAGAGAGGGGGAGAGAGACAGAGAGCGACAGGCAGACAGACAGAGAGAGAGAGCGCGACAGGCAGACAGAGAGAGAGAGCGACAGGCAGACAGAGAGAGAGAGAGAGAGAGTGCGACAGGCAGAGAGAGGGGGAGAGAGAGAGAGAGCGACAGGCAGACAGACAGAGAGAGAGAGCGCGACAGGCAGAGAGACAGCGCGACAGGCAGAGAGAGAGAGAGAGAGTGCGCGCGACAGGCAGACAGAGAGAGAGGGTGAGGTGACCCCCATCGCCGCTACCTTGTGCTGTCGGAGAAGGAAGGGAAGCAGCATTAACATTCCACCATCATGGACGATCCACCAGACATCGACTGTACCCTCTGTGAAGGACTCTCCATTGCCAGGGAAGAAGGTAATATTCTTGGGCACCAGGAGAGCGAGGGTGGGCAGCTGTGGTGACCCGCACAGTCCCTGAACAGGGGAAGAGGTCAACAGCTTCATCAAAACACAAGGCCAAACACTGACACACTTCACCACATCATCAAAATCCAGACTCTCAAAGGGCTGAGGGAGAGCCGCACTGTCGGAGGGTCAGTGCTGAGGGAGCGCCGCACTGTCGGAGGGTCAGCGCTGAGGGAGAGCCGCACTGTCGGAGGGTCAGTGCTGAGGGAGAGCCGCACTGTCGGAGGGTCAGTGCTGAGGGAGAGCCGCACTGTCGGAGGGTCAGTGCTGAGGGAGAGCAGCACTGTCGGAGGGTCAGTGCTGAGGGAGAGCCGCACTGTCGGAGGGTCAGTGCTGAGGGAGAGCCGCACTGTCGGAGGGTCAGTACTGAGGGAGAGCCGCACTGTCGGAGGGTCAGTGCTGAGGGAGAGCCGCACTGTCGGAGGGTCAGTACTGAGGGAGAGCCGCACTGTCGGAGGGTCAGTGCTGAGGGAGAGCCGCACTGTCGGAGGGTCAGTGCTGAGGGAGAGCCGCACTGTCGGAGGGTCAGTGCTGAGGGAGAGCAGCACTGTCGGAGGGTCAGTGCTGAGGGAGCGCCGCACTGTCGGAGGGTCAGTGCTGAGGGAGAGCCGCACTGTCGGAGGGTCAGTACTGAGGGAGAGCCGCACTGTCGGAGGGCCAGTGCTGAGGGAGAGCCGCACTGTCGGAGGGTCAGTGCTGAGGGAGAGCCGTGCTGTCGGAGGGTCAGTGCTGAGGGAGAGCCGTGCTGTCGGAGCGTCAGCGCTGAGGGAGAGCCGTGCTGTCGGAGCGTCAGCGCTGAGGGAGAGCCGCACTGTCGGAGGGTCAGCGCTGAGGGAGAGCCGCACTGTCGGAGGGTCAGTGCTGAGGGAGAGCCGCACTGTCGGAGGGTCAGTGCTGAGGGAGAGCCGCACTGTCGGAGGGTCAGTGCTGAGGGAGAGCCGCACTGTCGCAGGGTCAGTGCTGAGGGAGCGCCGCACTGTCGGAGGGTCAGTGCTGAGGGAGCGCCGCACTGTCGGAGGGTCAGTGCTGAGGGAGCGCCGCACTGTCGGAGGGTCAGTGCTGAGGGAGCGCCGCACTGTCGGAGGGTCAGTGCTGAGGGAGAGCAGCACTGTCGGAGGGTCAGTGCTGAGGGAGAGCAGCACTGTCGGAGGGTCAGTGCTGAGGGAGAACCGCAATGTCGGAGGGTCAGTGCTGAGGGAGAGCCGCACTGTCGGAGGGTCAGTGCTGAGGGAGAGCCGCACTGTCGGAGGGTCAGTGCTGAGGGAGAGCCGCACTGTCGGAGGGTCAGTGCTGAGGGAGAGCCGCACTGTCGGAGGGTCACTGCTGAGGGAGAGCCGCACGGTCGGAGGGTCAGTGCTGAGGGAGAGCCGCACTGTCGGAGAGTCAGTACTGATGGAGAGCCGAACTGTCGGAGGGTCAGTGCTGAGGGAGAGCCGCGCTGTCGGAGGGTCAGTGCTGAGGGAGAGCCGCACTGTCGGAAGGTCAGCGCTGAGGGAGTGCCGCACTATCGGAGGGTCAGTGCTGAGGGAGTGCCGCACTATCGGAGGGTCAGTGCTGAGGGAGAGCCGCACTGTGGGAGGTTCAGTGCTGAGGGAGAGCCGCACAGTCGGAGGGTCAGTGCTGAGGGAGTGCCGCACTATCGGAGGGTCAGTACTGAGGGAGAGCCGCACTGTCGGAGGGTCAGTGCTGAGGGAGAGCCGCACTGCGGGAAGGTCAGTACTGACGGAGAGCCGCACTGTCGGAGAGTCAGTACTGAGGGAATGCCTCACTGTCGGAGGGTCAGTGCTGAGGGAGAGCCGCACTGTCGGAGGGTCAGTGCTGAGGGAGAGCCGCACTGTCGGAAGGTCAGTGCTGAGGGAGAGCCGCACTGTCGGATGGTCAGTGCTGAGGGAGTGCCGCACTATCGGAGGGTCAGTGCTGAGGGAGTGCCGCACTATCGGAGGGTCAGTGCTGAGGGAGAGCCGCACTATCGGAGGGTCAGTGCTGAGGGAGAGCCGCACAGTCGGAGGGTCAGTGCTGAGGGAGAGCCGCACTGTCGGAGGGTCAGTGCTGAGGGAGAGCCGCACTGTCGGAGGGTCAGTGCTGAGGGAGAGCCGCACTGTCGGAGGGTCAGTGCTGAGGGAGAGCCGCACTGTCGGAGGGTCAGTGCTGAGGGAGAGCCGCGCTGTCGGAGGGTCAGTGCTGAGGGAGAGCCGCGCTGTCGGAGCGTCAGCGCTGAGGGAGAGCCGCACTGTCGGAGGGTCAGCGCTGAGGGAGAGCCGCACTGTCGGAGGGTCAGTGCTGAGGGAGAGCCGCACTGTCGGAGGGTCAGTGCTGAGGGAGAGCCGCACTGTCGGAGGGTCAGTGCTGAGGGAGAGCCGCACTGTCGCAGGGTCAGTGCTGAGGGAGCGCCGCACTGTCGGAGGGTCAGTGCTGAGGGAGCGCCGCACTGTCGGAGGGTCAGTGCTGAGGGAGCGCCGCACTGTCGGAGGGTCAGTGCTGAGGGAGCGCCGCACTGTCGGAGGGTCAGTGCTGAGGGAGAGCAGCACTGTCGGAGGGTCAGTGCTGAGGGAGAGCAGCACTGTCGGAGGGTCAGTGCTGAGGGAGAACCGCAATGTCGGAGGGTCAGTGCTGAGGGAGAGCCGCACAGTCGGAGGGTCAGTGCTGAGGGAGAGCCGCACTGTCGGAGGGTCAGTGCTGAGGGAGAGCCGCACTGTCGGAGGGTCAGTGCTGAGGGAGAGCCGCACTGTCGGAGGGTCAGTGCTGAGGGAGAGCCGCACTGTCGGAGGGTCAGTGCTGAGGGAGAGCCGCGCTGTCGGAGGGTCAGTGCTGAGGGAGAGCCGCGCTGTCGGAGGGTCAGTGCTGAGGGAGAGCCGCGCTGTCGGAGGGTCAGTGCTGAGGGAGAGCCGCGCTGTCGGAGCGTCAGTGCTGAGGGAGAGCCGCACTGTCGGAGGGTCAGCGCTGAGGGAGAGCCGCACTGTCGGAGGGTCAGTGCTGAGGGAGAGCCGCACTGTCGGAGGGTCAGTGCTGAGGGAGAGCCGCACTGTCGCAGGGTCAGTGCTGAGGGAGAGCCGCACTGTCGCAGGGTCAGTGCTGAGGGAGCGCCGCACTGTCGGAGGGTCAGTGCTGAGGGAGCGCCGCACTGTCGGAGGGTCAGTGCTGAGGGAGCGCCGCACTGTCGGAGGGTCAGTGCTGAGGGAGCGCCGCACTGTCGGAGGGTCAGTGCTGAGGGGAGCGCCGCACTGTCGGAGGGTCAGTGCTGAGGGAGAGCAGCACTGTCGGAGGGTCAGTGCTGAGGGAGAGCAGCACTGTCGGAGGGTCAGTGCTGAGGGAGAGCCGCACTGTCGGAGGGTCAGTGCTGAGGGAGAGCCGCACTGTCGGAGGGTCAGTGCTGAGGGAGAACCGCACTGTCGGAGGGTCAGTGCTGAGGGAGAGCCGCACTGTCGGAGGGTCAGTGCTGAGGGAGAGCCGCACTGTCGGAGGGTCAGTGTTGAGGGAATGCCGCACTGTCGGAGGGTCAGTGCTGAGGGAGAGCCGCACTGTCGGAGGGTCAGTGCTGAGGGAGAGCCGCACTGCGGGAAGGTCAGTACTGAGGGAGAGCCGCACTGTCGGAGAGTCAGTACTGAGGGAATGCCGCACTGTCGGAGGGTCAGTGCTGAGGGAGAGCCGCACTGTCGGAGGGTCAGTGCTGAGGGAGAGCCGCACTGTCGGAGGGTCAGTGCTGAGGGAGAGCCGCACGGTCGGAGGGTCAGTGCTGAGGGAGAGCCGCACTGTCGGAGGGTCAGTGCTGAGGGAGAGCCGCACTGTCGGAGGGTCAGTGCTGAGGGAGAGCCGCACTGTCGGAGGGTCAGTGCTGAGGGAGAGCCGCACTGTCGGAGGGTCAGTGCTGAGGGAATGCCGCACTGTCGGAGGGTCAGTGCTGAGGGAGAGCCGCACTGTCGGAGGGTCAGCGCTGAGGGAGAGCCGCACTGTCGGAGGGTCAGCGCTGAGGGAGAGCCGCACTGTCGGAGGGTCAGCGCTGAGGGAGAGCCGCACTGTCGGAGGGTCAGCGCTGAGGGAGAGCCGCACTGTCGGAGGGTCAGCGCTGAGGGAGAGCCGCACTGTCGGAGGGTCAGTGCTGAGGGAGAGCCGCACTGTCGGAGGGTCAGTGCTGAGGGAGAGCCGCACTGTCGGAGGGTCAGTGCTGAGGGAGAGCCGCACTGTCGGAGGGTCAGTGCTGAGGGAGAGCCGCACTGTCGGAGGGTCAGTGCTGAGGGAGAGCCGCACTGTCGGAGGGTCAGTGCTGAGGGAGAGCCGCACTGTCGGAGGGTCAGTGCTGAGGGAATGCCGCACTGTCGGAGGGTCAGTGCTGAGGGAGAGCCGCACTGTCGGAGGGTCAGCGCTGAGGGAGAGCCGCACTGTCGGAGGGTCAGCGCTGAGGGAGAGCTGCACTGTCGGAGGGTCAGCGCTGAGGGAGAGCCGCACTGTCGGAGGGTCAGCGCTGAGGGAGAGCCGCACTGTCGGAGGGTCAGTGCTGAGGGAGAGCCGCACTGTCGGAGGGTCAGTGCTGAGGGAGAGCCGCACTGTCGGAGGGTCAGTGCTGAGGGAGAGCCGCACTGTCGGAGGGTCAGTGCTGAGGGAGAGCCGCACACTCACCAATGAAGGTTTTCCAAGCACGTGGGTCTTCACTCTGTCTCCAGCAGTTCGGCCAGCCCATAACTACGGTGTTGTGTTTCATACCCCCCAAGCCACAGGACTGGATCAGGTGCGAGACCCCCTCTCGAACCTTGGCGGCGACAATGACTTGGCAGAAACCCTTCACTCTCTCCTTATCCATCAGCATCTTAATTGTCTGAGACAGGCAGTAAAAACACTCATGAACCATTCACTCACCCACAACGCTCCCACCCGCTTCCCCCCCAAATCCCCCCATCATCAACACACCCCCCTCCCTATCTCTGTAACCTCCTCCAGCCTCCAACACCCCTCCCTATC
This sequence comes from Isurus oxyrinchus, assembly GCA_026770705.1. NCBI lineage: Eukaryota > Metazoa > Chordata > Chondrichthyes > Lamniformes > Lamnidae > Isurus > Isurus oxyrinchus. The sequence goes on along the minus strand of JANJGN010005480.1, from coordinate 514 downwards.
TCTGTAACCTCCTCCAGCCCCGTACACCCCTCCCTATCTCTGTAACCTCCTCCAGCCCCCTACACCCCTCCCTATCTCTGTAACCTCCTCCAGCCCCTACACCCCCCTCCCTATCTCTGTAACCTCCTCCAGCCTCGACACCCCTCCCTATCTCTGTAACCTCCTCCAGCTCCCTACACCCCTCCCTATCTCTGTAACCTCCTCCAACTCCCTACACCCCTCCCTATCTCTGTAACCTCCTCCAGTCCCTACACCCCTCCCTATCTCTGTAACCTCCTCCAGCCCGAACACCCCTCCCGATCTCTGTAACCTGCTCCAGCCCCCTACACCCCCTCCCTATCTCTGTAACCTCCTCCAGCCCCTACCACCCCTCCCTATCTCTGTAACCTCCTCCAGCCCCTACACCCCTCCCTATCTCTGTAACCTCCTCCAGCCCCTACACCCCTCCCGATCTCTGAACCTCCTCCAGCCCCTACACCCCTCCCTATCTCTGTAACCTCCTCCAGCCCCCTAC
>JANJGN010005479.1:0-20238 GCA_026770705.1 Isurus oxyrinchus | reverse complement strand
CCAATGGGTAAAACACTTTTTAAAATCCCTAATCAGCCCCCTATCTCCTTTTACCACCCTGTTACTAGGTATAAGCCAGATAAGGCATGTTGATTTCCTTCCGTGTTAGCTGCCAGTCTCTTAGAGTCTCTCTTTGCTTCTCTTACTTTCTTTTTCCAATTCCTCTCTGAAATCTCTTTCTTCAGCCTGTCTCTCGGTTGTATTAGTCATCTGATGTCTGTTAGCAAACATATTCATCTTCATCTCAATCTCTTCTCTCATTTAGTGAGCTGTGGATATGTTAGCCACACCTTCCTCATTTGTAAGAACACGTCTTTACTCTGTCTGATCTATTTCCTCCTTAAAAGCAGCCTTTTCTTCAGTTACAGTTTCTCCTGCCAACCTTTGATTCCACTTTACTGGGTCAGTTCCATTCTCACCCTATTGAAATGGGCTTTCCCCAGTTAATTATTCTTTCTCCTACAAGTAATCGTTGCCCGCAGAAAAACAGGCCAACTGTTTACCTTCCAGATTTAAAGGCCGATGATATTCAGGTCCTCATGAATCGAGTGACTCTGCCAGAATTGAACTGATGTTTGATTTGAGTTTCCCATCTGTCAACCCTCCACTTCTAAGATCCAGTATCAGAAATTTACAAAAACACTAAACGTCAGTCCAAGATAGAAATTGAGGAGACAAACATTCCTCTTGGTCTGAGTTTGCTGTGTGTAAATCCTCCCCTTGCAACGCCTCTGGAAAAGCAGTTTCCAAACTCCATCCCTGTCAGTCCCGGATAGAAATGCACAACATTCTCTCCTCCTGCTACCTGGACCACGATGACCGCGCATGCGCGCTGCTGCACGTTGCCCCTGTGACGATGGCGGTTGTTAACTCGGGCCCGTCTCCGAGAGGAGACGCGGGTCAGAATGTCCCCTCTCCATGCGGTATAACCGCAGGACCAGTAGCTTCTTATTCAAGATTTAAGACCTTCACAGGGCCTTCATGAAGCCTCCCCCGCCCACTCCGCCGCCTCCATCCCTCCCCCACTCACCGGCTCCTTTTACTCGCCTGTGTTCGCCATTTCTCACCGTCTTCCATCAGCTCCAGGTACAGATAGTGCTGTGCATGCTCCAGTCAGTGATCGCAATGCGCATGTACCAGTCACTGCCAGCTACCACGCCTGCGCCAGGACCGCCTGTTGTGAGAATAGAACACATTCTGGCCCCACTGAATGCTGGGTAAACATACCGCCATTGAAAAGCCTTTTCTGCTAAGAAAATTATGTTTTATGATCCGATGATGATTGGCGCCTTAGGGCCAATATATAAAATTATTAAGTCAACTGATACGGCAACAATAGTGCACGGCCCCTCCACCATAGTTCTGTCCTGGGTGTAATTAACAACAGAACAAACCCTGACAGTTAGAACAGAACTCACTCGAGTCTCAGCAGCGGCGCGGACAAGTGATTTTTCTTCCCATACTCTGACTACTGAAACTCTGTCTTGTCAGTTAGAATGTAGCAATTGTGACTCCAATCCTTTGACCTTCTAAAACTGGAATGTTAGCAGGTGGGCAGTGAGTAATCCCTTTGCACACATGAAGTATCTGAATGGTCTCCCACAGGTGTGACTGTGCTGTTGTGTCAGCAAATGGAATAACGAGGTGAATCCATTTCCACATTCAGCTGGTGTGATTTCATGGTGTGATTTTGCAACATGAGTTTCAGCTCACACTGGGATCTCAAACCCTTCTGAGAATGAGCTCTATATTCTCAACCACAGTCAGAGAAAGGTGGTGCTGTAAATCTGAAATAAAAAAAACAAAATATTGGAATTTTCAGCAGATCTGGTAGTGTCTGCAGAGAGTAAAAGATGTATTTAAATTTCAGGGTTGTGACTTTCCATCAGAACTGCATCAGTGAGCAGACTTGAAAACTTAACTATTTCTCAATTCACAGATTCTCCTGGATGTGCTGAGTATTTCCACAATTTTCTGCTTTTATCAGGGAACCTGCCACCTGGTCTGGGCCTACACAAGACTCTGGCTTCCATAAGAACATAAGAAATGGGAAGAAGAGAGGTCCTAACACCCCATCGAGCCTGCTCCACCATTCAATACGATCCTGGCTGATCTTGAGCTTCAACTCCACTTTCCCCACCCACTCCCCATATCCCTCGACTCCCTGAGACCAAAAATCTCCCCATCTCAGCTGGAAATATATTCAATGATGGAGCATCTGCAACTCACTGGGCTGGAGAATTCTATGTGACAGAGAGAGAAAAAGAGAGAGGGGAGTGGGAGAGACAGAGAGAGAGGGTTACCAAACAAAGCACAGGATGTCAATAAACAGAATTCAAGTGCATGGGATTGGGGTAATAACCTGTTATATAGATTGAGAATTGATGAACAGTCAGAAAACAGAGTCAGAATAAATGTCTCATTCTCAGGATGACAGGCTGTTATTTGTGGGATACTGCAAGGATCAGTGCTTGGCCCACAACCATTCACAAACTATACAAATGATTTGAAGACACTCATTGAAGCAGCACCTAAATTTTCACATTCTCATCCTTGTTTTCCTCCATGATTGTGATCATTCCTATCTCTGTAACCTCCTCCAGCCTCACAATCCTCCTGAGATATCTGCTCTTCTCGAATTCAAGAATTACTGATTTTAATAACTGGTTGTCATTCTGTCAGTTTCCAAGACTCTAGAATTCCCTCCCTAAACCTCTCCGCCTCTCTACCTCTGTCGCATCCTTTAAGATATTCCTTCAGACTGACCACTTTGACCAAATTATTGGCCACCTGCCCGATTGTCTCCTTGGTTTCTAACATTTCTGTGAAGTGTCTTGGTAAACTATAAAACAATAAATGTGTGATATAAACTCAAATTGTGTTGTTGATTTGGAGATATATCAATGTCCCTTCCTCATCGCTGGGTGAATAACCTGTAGCTCTTTACCTAACAGCATTATGCGAGCACCTTCATCACACGGACTTAATTAGTAATGGGTTGAAAGGTTATGGGGAGAGGGAGGGAAATTGGAGTTGAGACCAAAATGAGATCAGCCATGATTGTAATGAATGGTGGGGCAGGCTCAAGGGGCTGAATTGCCCACTCCTGCTCCTAGTTCTTATGTTCAAGGGTCTATGGACATGTACTTCCTCAGGTCCTACCATTCATCATGTACTCCCTTGCCTAGTTAGTCCTCCCAATTTGCATCACCTCGATTTTTGGGATTAAATTCCATTTTCCACTGTTCTGCCCATCTAACTAGCCCACCTATATCGTCCTGTTGTCTAAGGGTTTCCTCCTCGCTATTTACCACACTAATGATTTTTTTGTGTTACCTGTGAACTTACTGATCATACCTCCTACATTCATATCTGCATCATTAATGTCCACTAAAAACAAGGGACCCAGACTGAACCCTGCAGTACACCACTGGACACAGGCTTCCAGTCACAAAGACAACATTTGACCATCACCCTCTGCCTCCTGACACTGAGCTAATTCTAGATCCAATTTGCCAAATTGCCCTGGATCACATGGGCTCTTCCCTTCTGGACCTGTCTCCCATGCCAGACCTGGTCAAAAACCTCAGAATTCCATGTGGACTACATCAATTGAACTACCCTCATCTACACACCTCGTCACCTCCTCGAAAAATTCTATCAAATTTGTTAGACATGATCTCTCACTGACAAAGCCATGCTGACTATCCTTGATTAATTCTTGCCTCTCCATGTGGGGATTAATTCTGTCCCTCAGAATGTTTCCAAAAGTTTCCCTACCACTGATGTTGGACTCACTGGCCTATTAGCTCCCTGGTTTATTTCTATCATTCTTCTTTAATAATGGTACCACATGAGCTGTGCTCCAGTCCTCTGGTACTTCTCCTGTGACCAGAGAGGATTTGAAAATTAATGTCAGAGCCCCTGCAATCTCCTCCCTTGCCTCCCACAGCACCTGGGATACATCTCATCTGGGCCTGGGGATTAATACACTTTTAAGGCCCAATAAAACCGTTAATAGCTCCTCCCTCTCAATATTCATTTGTTCAAGTATATCACAGTCCCCCTCCCCGATTTCTATACCTACATCGTCCTTCTGTATAGTTAATACAGATGCAAAGTACTCATTTAAAACCTCATCTACACCTTCCAGCCCCTCACACAGATTGCCACTTTGGTCCCTGATGGGCCCTAATCTTTCCCTGGTTATCCTCTTGTCCCAAATATACTTATAAAATGCCTTTGGATTTTAACTTATTTCACCCAGCTGTGTTTTTCATGCCCCTTCCTCGCCTTCCTAATTTCTTTTCTGAAGCTACCCCCTGCACTTTCTCTGCCCATCAAGGGCTCCTGCTGTTTTGAGCCCTCGGTATGTACCATAAGCTTCCCTTTTTTCCCTCCTTATCTAATCCTGTCAATTCCTCAACATCCTGGTTTCTCTGGACTTGTTGGTCCTTTATGGGAAAATGTTGGCCCTGCACACTATTTCCTTTTTGAATGACACCCACTGCTCTGATGTTGATTTTCCTACAAGTAGCTGCTCCCAGTCCACTTTGGCCAGGTCCTGTCTTATGTTGAAATTTGCCTTCCCCCAATTCAAAACCCTTATTTTCAATCCATCTTCATCCTTTTCCATAACTACTTAAATCTTACTGAGTTATGGTCATTATCACTGAACTGCTCCCCCACTGACACTTCTACAACTTGCCCAGCTTTGTTCTCTAAAAGAAGGCCCAGCACCTCTCTTGTAGGACTTTCTATGTGCTGGCTTAAAAATCTCTCCTGGATTCTTTTGAAGAATTCAGCCCCATCAAAGTCTTTCACACTTTGTCTATCCCAGTTAATATTGGGGAAGTTGAAATCCCCGACTATTATTACCCTATTATTTTGACACTTCTGAGATTTGCCTACATATCTGCCCTTCTATCTCTCCCTGACTGTTTGGGGGTCTATAGTACGCTCCCAAGAATGTGATTGCCCCTTTTTATTTTTAATTTTTACCTATACGGCCTGATTTAAGGAACCTTCTAAGATACCATCCCTCCTTACTGCAGTAATTGATTCCTTGATCAATATTGTGACACCATCTCTTTTACAACCTCCGCCCCCTTCCTGTCTCAACTTAAGATTCTATCCCTCAGAATATTGAGCTGCCAGTCCTGCCCCTCCCTCAGCCATGTCTCCGTGATAGCAGTGATATCATATCCCCATGTGTTAATCAGCATCTGCAACTCATCTGCCTTACTCACAACACTCCTCACATTAAAATAAATATCATCCAGCCTTGCCATGTTGCCTTGTGCCTTAACTTGACTATGTACACCCTGCCTTCCAGACTGACTTGTTTTTTTCTTATATACTTGTATGTACATCACCTCCTACTATACTCCACTCAGTATCCCACCCCCATGCCAAATTAGTTTAAAGCCCACCGACAGCAGCAGCAAATCTCCCCAGAAGGTTCCCCACACCTTTCAAAGGATTTCTCACACTAAAATTAAAAAGGTCTCCTGTCAGTGTGAATGTGCTGGTGTCCCAGCAGGTGGGACAATGTCCTGAACCTCTTAACACACTGAGCAGCTAAACAACCTCTCACCAGTGTGAATTCAATGTGTCTCAGCAGGTCAATCCAAAGAGACAAATATTTCTCTTGGTTTGAGTTTGCTGTGTGTAAATCCTCCCCTTCTAACCACCTGTAAAAGTGTAAACTCGGCTCCGGGAGTTTCTAATCCGGGTTTGGAGTCCTACACCGGGTGTTTGCGAATCCTCCCAGTCCACCCTCAGGATCCATTCCTCTCCTGCACTCCGCCCTTTCTCACCCGCTGGACTTTAAATTCCACCACAACAAAAACAAAAATACCTGGAAAATCTCAGCAGTTCTGACAGAATCTGCGGAGAGGAACACAGATAACGTTTCGAGTCCATTTAACCCATCAACAGAACTAAGTAAAAATAGAAGACAGGTGAAATATAAGCTGGTTTAATGGCGGGGAACAGGTAGAGCTGGATAGAGGGCCAGTGAAAGGTGGAGATAACCAAAAGATGTCACAGACAAAAGGACAAAGAGGTGCTGAAGGTGGTGATATTATCTAAGGAAGGTGATAGGTAAGGGTAGAAAGCAGGACGAGCAAGGTACAGATAGCCCTAGTGGAGGTGGGGTGGGGTGGGGTGAAGGTACAGATAGCCCTGGTGGGGGTGGGGTGGGGTGGGGTGGGGCGAAGGTACAGATAGCCCTAGTGGGGGTGGGGTGGGGTGGGGTGAAGGTACAGATAGCCCTAGTGGGGGTGGGGTGGGGTGAAGGTACAGATAGCCCTAGTGGGGGTGGGGTGGGGTGGGGTGAAGGTACAGATAGCCCTAGTGGGCGTGGAGTAGGGTGGGGTGAAGGTACAGATAGCCCTAGTGGGGGTGGGGTGGGGTGGGGTGAAGGTACAGATAGCCCTAGTGGGGGTGGGGTGGGGTGGGGTGAAGGTACAGATAGCCCTAGTGGGGGTGGGGTGGGGTGAAGGTACAGATAGCCCAAGTGGGGGTGGGGTGGGGTGGGGTGAAGGTACAGATAGCCCTAGTGGGGGTGGGGTGGGGTGAAGGTACAGATAGCCCTAGTGGGGGTTTGGTGGGGTGGGGTGGGGTGGGGTGAAGGTACAGATAGCCCTAGTGGGGGTGGGGTGGGGTGGGGTGAAGGTACAGATAGCCCTAGTGGGGGTGGGGTGGGGTGGGGTGAAGGGTACAGATAGCCCTAGTGGGGGTGGGGTGGGGTGGGGTGAAGGTAAAGATAGCCCTAGTGGGGGTGGGGTGGGGTGGGGTGGGGTGAAGGTACAGATAGCCCTAGTGGGGGTGGGGTGGGGTGGGGTGAAGGTACAGATAGCCCTAGTGGGGGTGGGGTGGGGAGTGGTGAAGGTACAGATAGCCCTAGTGGGGGTGGGGTGGGGTGAAGGTACAGATAGCCCTAGTGGGGGTGGGGTGGGGTGAAGGTACAGATCGCCCTAGTGGGGGTGGGGTGGGGTGGGGTGAAGGGTACAGATAGCCCTAGTGGGGGTGGGGTTGGGTTGGGTGAAGGTACAGATAGCCCTAGTGGGGGGTGGGGTGGGGTGAAGGTACTGTTAGACCTAGTGGGGGTGGGGTGGGGTGGGGTGGGGTGGGGTGAAGGTACAGAAAGCCCTAGTGGGGCCGGGGTGGGGTGATGTGAAGGTACAGATAGCACTAGTGGGGGTGGGGTGGGGTGAACGTACTGTTAGACCTAGTGGGGGTGGGGTGGGGTGGGGTGAAGGTACAGATAGCCCTAGTGGGGGTGGGGTGGGGTGAAGGTACAGATCGCCCTAGTGGGGGTGGGGTGAAGGTACAGATCGCCCTAGTGGGGGTGGGGTGGGGTGAAGGGTACAGATAGCCCTAGTTGGGGGTGGGGTTGGGTTGGGTGAAGGTACAGATAGCCCTAGTGGGGGTGGGGTGGGGCGAAGGTTCTGTTAGACCTAGTGGGGGTGGGGTGGGGTGAAGGTACAGATAGCCCTAGTGGGGGTGGGGTGAAGGTACAGATAGCCCTAGTGGGGGTGGGGTGAAGGTACAGATAGCCCTAGTGGGGGCGGGGAGGGGTGAAGGTACAGATAGCCCTAGTGGGGGCGGGGTGGGGTGGGGTGAAGGTACAGGTAGCCCGAGTGGGGGCGGGGGTGGGGTGGGGTGAAGGGACAGATAGCCCGAGTGGGGGTCGGGTGGGGTGGGGTGAAGGGACAGATAGCCCGAGTGGGGGTGGGGTGGGGTGAAGGTACAGATAGCCCTAGTGGGGGTGGGGTGGGGTGGGGTGAAGGTACAGAAAGCCCTAGTGGGGGCGGGGTGGGGTGAAGGTACAGATAGCCCTAGTGGGGGTGGGAGGGGTGAAGGTACAGATAGCCCTAGTGGGGGTGGGGTGGGGTGGGGTGAAGGTACAGATAGCCCTAGTGGGGGTGGGGTGGGGTGAAGGTACAGATAGCCCTAGTGGGGGTGGGGTGGGGTGAAAGTACAGATAGCCCTAGTGGGGGTGGGGTGGGGTTAAGGTACAGATAGCCCTAGTGGGGGTGGGGTGGGGTTAAGGTACAGATAGCCCTAGTGGGGGTGGGGTGGGGCGAAGGTACAGATAGCCCTAAAGGGGGTGCGGTGGGGTGAAGGTACAGATAGCCCTAGTGGGGGTGGGGTGTGGTGAAGGTACAGATAGCCCTAGTGGGGGTGGGGTGGGGTGAAGGTACAGATAGCCCTAGTGGGGGTGGGGTGGGGTGAAGGTACAGATAGCCCTGAGGGGGGGGGGGGGGGTTGGGGTGAAGGTACAGACAGCCCTGGGGGGGCGGGGTGGGGTGAAGGTACAGACAGCCCTAGTGCGGGTGGGGTGGGGTGAAGGTACAGATAGCCCTAGTGGGGGTGGGGTGGGGTGAAGGTACAGATAGCCCTAGAGGGGTGGGGGTGGGGTGAAGGTACAGATAGCCCTAGTGGGGGTGGGGTGGGGTGAAGGTACAGATAGCCCTAGTGGGGGTGGGGTGGGGTGAAGGTACAGATAGCCCTAGTGGGGGTGGGGTGGGGTGAAGGTAGAGATAGCCCTAGTGGGGGAGGGGTGGGGTGGGGTGGGGTGAAGGTACACAAAGCCCAAGTGGGGGTGGGGTGGGTGGGGTGAAGGTACAGATAGCCCTAGTGGGAGTGGGGTGGGGTGAAGTTACAGATAGACCTAGTGGGGGTGGGGTGGGGTGGGGTGATGGTACAGATAGCCCTAGTGGGGGTGGGGTGGGGTGGGGTGGGGTGAAGGTACAGATAGCCCTCTTGGGGGTGGGGTGGGGTGAAGATACAGATAGCCCTAGTGGGGGTGGGGTGCGGTGGGGTGGGGTGAAGGTACAGATAGCCCAAGTGGGGGTGGGGGTGGGGTGGGGTGAAGGTACAGATAGCCCTAGTGGGGGTGGGGGTGGGGTGGGGGAGGGGTGAAGGTACAGATAGCCCTAGTGGGGGTGGGGTGGGGTGGGGTGAAGGTACAGATAGCCCTAGTGGGGGTGGGGTGGGGTGGGGGTGAAGGTACAGATAGCCCTAGTGGGGGTGGGGTGGAGGTACAGATAGCCCTAGTGGGGGTGTGGTGGGGTGAAGGTACAGATAGCCCTAGTGGGGGTGGGGTGGGGTGAAGGTACAGATAGCGATAGTGGGGGTGTGGTGGGGTGAAGGTACAGATAGCCCTAGTGGGCGTGGGGTGGGGTGAAGGTACAGATAGCCCTAGTGGGCGTGGGGGTGGGGTGGGGTGAAGGTGCAGATAGCGATAGTGGGGGTGGGGTGAAGGTACAGATAGCCCTCGTGGGGGTGCGGTGGGGTGAAGGTACAAATAGCCCTAGTGGGGGTGGGGTGAGGTGAAGGTAGAGATAGACCTAGTGGGGGCGGGGTGGGGTGGGGTGAAGGTACAGATAGCCCTAGTGGGGGTGGGGTGGGGTGAAGGTACAGTTAGCCCTAGTGGGGGTTTGGTGGGGTGGGGTGGGGTGGGGTGAAGGTACAGATAGCCCTAGTGGGGGTGGGGTGGGGTGAAGGTACAGATAGCCCTAGTGGGGGTGGGATGGGGTGCGGTGAAGGTACAGATAGCCCTAGTGGGGGTGGGGTGAAGGGTACAGATAGCCCTAGTGGTGGTGGGGTGGGGTGGGGTGAAGGTACAGATAGCCCTAGTGGGGGTGGGGTGGGGAGGGGTGGGGTGAAGGTACAGATACCCAAGTGGGGGTGGGGTGGGGTGGGGTGGGGTGAAGGTACAGATAGCCCTAGTAGGGGTGGGGTGGGGTGGGGTGAAGGTACAGATAGCCCTAGTGGGGATGGGGTGGGGAGGGGTGAAGGTACAGATAGCCCTAGTGGGGGTGGGGTGGGGTGAAGGTACAGATAGCCCTAGTGGGGGTGGGGTGGGGTGAAGGTACAGATCGCCCTAGTGGGGGTGGGGTTGGGTTGGGTGAAGGTACAGATAGCCCTAGTGGGGGTGGGGTGGGGTGAAGGTACTGTTAGACCTAGTGGGGGTGGGGTGGGGTGGGGTGGGGTGGGGTGAAGGTACAGATAGCCCTAGTGGGGGCGGGGTGGGGTGGGGTGATGTGAAGGTACAGATAGCCCTAGTGGGGGTGGGGTGGGGTGAACGTACTGTTAGACCTAGTGGGGTTGGGGTGGGGTGGGGTGGGGTGAAGGTACAGATCGCCCTAGTGGGGGGTGGGGTGGGGTGGGGTGAAGGTACAGATCGCCCTAGTGGGGGTGGGGTGGGGTGGGGTGAAGGGTACAGATAGCCCTAGTTGGGGGTGGGGTTGGGTTGGGTGAAGGTACAGATAGCCCTAGTGGGGGGTGGGGTGGGGTGAAGGTTCTGTTAGACCTAGTTGGGGTGGGGTGGGGTGGGGTGAAGGTACAGATAGCCCTAGTGGGGGAGGGGTGGGGTGGGGTGAAGGTACAGATAGCCCGAGTGGGGGTGGGGTGGGGTGAAGGAACAGATAGCCATAGTGGGGGCGGGGTGGGGGTGGGGTGAAGGTACAGGTAGCCCTAGTGGGGGTGGGGTGGGGTGGGCTGGGGTGAAGGAACAAATAGCCCTAGTGGGGGTGGGGAAGGGTGGGGTGGGGTGAAGGAACAGATAGCCCGAATGGGCGTGGGGTGGGGTGGGGTGAAGGTACAGATAGCCCTAGTGGGGGTGGGGTGGGTTGAAGGTACAGATAGCCCTAGTGGGGATGGGGTGGGGTGGGGTGAAGGTACAGATAGCCCTAGTGGGGGTGGGGTGGGGTGAAGGTACAGATAGCCCTAGTGGGGGTGGGGTGGGGTGAAGGTACAGATAGCCCTAGTGGGGGTGGGGAGGGGTGAAGGTACAGATAGCCCTAGTGGGGGTGGGGTGTGGTGAAGGTACAGATAGCCCTAGTGGGGGTAGGGTGGGGTGAAGGTACAGATAGGCCTAAAGGGGTGCAGTGGGGTAAAGGTACAGATAGCCCTAGTGGGGGTGGGGTGGGGTGAAGGTACAGATAGCCCTAGTGGGGGTGGGGTGGGGTGAAGGTACAGATAGCCCTAGTGGGGGTGGGGTGGGGTGAAGGTACAGACAGCCCTGGGGGGGCGGGGTGGGGTGAAGGTACAGACAGCCCTAGTGGGGGTGGGGTGGGGTGAAGGTACAGATAGCCATAGTGGGGGTGGGGTGGGGTGGGGTGAAGGTAAAGATAGCACTAGTGGGGGTGGGGTGGGGTGGGGTGGGGTGAAGGTACAGATAGCCCTAGTGGGGGTGGGGTGGGGTGGGGTGAAGGTACAGATAGCCCTAGTGGGGGTGGGGTGGGGAGTGGTGAAGGTACAGATAGCCCTAGTGGGGGTGGGGTGGGGTGAAGGTACAGATCGCCCTAGTGGGGTTTGGGGTGGGGTGGGGTGAAGGGTACAGATAGCCCTAGTGGGGGTGGGGTTGGGTTGGGTGAAGGTACAGATAGCCCTAGTGGGGGTGGGGTGGGGTGAAGGTACTGTTAGACCTAGTGGGGGTGGGGTGGGGTGGGGTGAAGGTACAGATAGCCCTAGTGGGGGCGGGGTGGGGTGATGTGAAGGTACAGATAGCCCTAGTGGGGGGTGGGGTGGGGTGAACGTACTGTTAGACCTAGTGGGGGTGGGGTGGGGGTGGGGTGAAGGTACAGATAGCCCTAGTGGGGGTGGGGTGGGGGTGAAGGTACAGATCGCCCTAGTGGGGGTGGGGTGAAGGTACAGATCGCCCTAGTGGGGGTGGGGTGGGGTGAAGGGTACAGATAGCCCTAGTTGGGGGTGGGGTTGGGTTGGGTGAAGGTACAGATAGCCCTAGTGGGGGTGGGGTGGGGTGAAGGTTCTGTTAGACCTTGTGGGGGTGGGGTGGGGTGAAGGTACAGATAGCCCTAGTGGGGGTGGGGTGAAGGTACAGATAGCCCTAGTGGGGGCGGGGAGGGGTGAAGGTACAGATAGCCCTAGTGGGGGCGGGGTGGGGTGGGGTGAAGGTACAGGTAGCCCGAGTGGCGGTGGGGTGGGGTGGGGTGAAGGGACAGATAGCCCGAGTGGGGGTCGGGTGGGGTGGGGTGAAGGGACAGATAGCCCGAGTGGGGGTGGGGTGGGGTGAAGGTACAGATAGCCCTAGTGGGGGTGGGGTGGGGTGAAGGTACAGAAAGCCCTAGTGGGGGCGGGGTGGGGTGAAGGTACAGATAGCCCTAGTGGGGGTGGGAGGGGTGAAGGTACAGATAGCCCTAGTGGGGGTGGGGTGGGGTGGGGTGAAGGTACAGATAGCCCTAGTGGGGGTGGGGTGGGGTGAAGGTACAGATAGCCCTAGTGGGGGTGGGGTGGGGTGAAAGTACAGATAGCCCTAGTGGGGGTGGGGTGGGGTGAAGGTAGAGATAGCCCTAGTGGGGGTGGGGTGGGGTTAAGGTACAGATAGCCCTAGTGGGGGGTGGGGTGGGGCGAAGGTACAGATAGCCCTAAAGGGGTGCGGTGGGGTGAAGGTACAGATAGCCCTAGTGGGGGTGGGGTGTGGTGAAGGTACAGATAGCCCTAGTGGGGGTGGGGTGGGGTGAAGGTACAGATAGCCCTAGTGGGGGTGGGGTGGGGTGAAGGTACAGATAGCCCTGAGGGGGGGGGGGGGGTTGGGGTGAAGGTACAGACAGCCCTGGGGGTGGGGGTGGGGTGAAGGTACAGATAGCCCTAGTGGGGGTGGGGGTGGGGTGAAGGTACAGATAGCCCTAGTGGGGGTGGGGTGGGGTGAAGGTACAGATAGCCCTAGTGGGGGTGGGGTGGGGTGAAGGTACAGATAGCCCTAGTGGGGGTGGGGTGGGGTGGGGTGGGGTGAAGGTACACAAAGCCCAAGTGGGGGTGGGGTGGGTGGGGTGAAGGTACAGATAGCCCTAGTGGGAGTGGGGTGGGGTGAAGTTACAGATAGACCTAGTGGGGGTGGGGTGGGGTGGGGTGATGGTACAGATAGCCCTAGTGGGGGTGGGGTGGGGTGGGGTGGGGTGAAGGTACAGATAGCCCTCTTGGGGGTGGGGTGGGGTGAAGATACAGATAGCCCTAGTGGGGGTGGGGTGCGGTGGGGTGGGGTGAAGGTACAGATAGCCCAAGTGGGGGTGGGGGTGGGGTGGGGTGAAGGTACAGATAGCCCTAGTGGGGGTGGGGTGGGGTGGGGGAGGGGTGAAGGTACAGATAGCCCTAGTGGGGGTGGGGTGGGGTGGGGTGAAGGTACAGATAGCCCTAGTGGGGGTGGGGTGGAGGTACAGATAGCCCTAGTGGGGGTGTGGTGGGGTGAAGGTACAGATAGCCCTAGTGGGGGTGGGGTGGGGTGAAGGTACAGATAGCGATAGTGGGGGTGTGGTGGGGTGAAGGTACAGATAGCCCTAGTGGGCGTGGGGTGGGGTGAAGGTACAGATAGCCCTAGTGGGCGTGGGGTGGGGTGGGGTGAAGGTGCAGATAGCGATAGTGGGGGTGGGGTGAAGGTACAGATAGCCCTCGTGGGGGTGCGGTGGGGTGAAGGTACAAATAGCCCTAGTGGGGGTGGGGTGAGGTGAAGGTAGAGATAGACCTAGTGGGCGCGGGGTGGGGTGGGGTGAAGGTACAGATAGCCCTAGTGGGGGTGGGGTGGGGTGAAGGTACAGTTAGCCCTAGTGGGGGTTTGGTGGGGTGGGGTGGGGTGGGGTGAAGGTACAGATAGCCCTAGTGGGGGGTGGGGTGGGGTGAAGGTACAGATAGCCCTAGTGGGGGTGGGATGGGGTGCGGTGAAGGTACAGATAGCCCTAGTGGGGGGTGGGGTGAAGGGTACAGATAGCCCTAGTGGTGGTGGGGTGGGGTGGGGTGAAGGTACAGATAGCCCTAGTGGGGGTGGGGTGGGGTGGGGTGGGGTGAAGGTACAGATACCCAAGTTGGGATGGGGTGGGGTGGGGTGAAGGTACAGATAGCCCTAGTAGGGGTGGGGTGGGGTGGGGTGAAGGTACAGATAGCCCTAGTGGGGATGGGGTGGGGAGGGGTGAAGGTACAGATAGCCCTAGTGGGGGTGGGGTGGGGTGAAGGTACAGATCGCCCTAGTGGGGGTGGGGTTGGGTTGGGTGAAGGTACAGATAGCCCTAGTGGGGGTGGGGTGGGGTGAAGGTACTGTTAGACCTAGTGGGGGTGGGGTGGGGTGGGGTGGGGTGGGGGTGAAGGTACAGATAGCCCTAGTGGGGGCGGGGTGGGGTGGGGTGATGTGAAGGTACAGATAGCCCTAGTGGGGGTGGGGTGGGGTGAACGTACTGTTAGACCTAGTGGGGGTGGGGTGGGGTGGGGTGGGGGTGAAGGTACAGATCGCCCTAGTGGGGGTGGGGTGGGGTGGGGTGAAGGTACAGATCGCCCTAGTGGGGGTGGGGTGGGGTGGGGTGAAGGGTACAGATAGCCCTAGTTGGGGGTGGGGTTGGGTTGGGTGAAGGTACAGATAGCCCTAGTGGGGGTGGGGTGGGGTGAAGGTTCTGTTAGACCTAGTTGGGGTGGGGTGGGGTGGAGTGAAGGTACAGATAGCCCTAGTGGGGGAGGGGTGGGGTGGGGTGAAGGTACAGATAGCCCTAGTGGGGGTGGGGTGGGGTGAAGGAACAGATAGCCATAGTGGGGGCGGGGTGGGGTGGGGTGAAGGTACAGGTAGCCCTAGTGGGGGTGGGGTGGGGTGGGCTGGGGTGAAGGAACAAATAGCCCTAGTGGGGGTGGGGAAGGGTGGGGTGGGGTGAAGGAACAGATAGCCCGAATGGGCGTGGGGTGGGGTGGGGTGAAGGTACAGATAGCCCTAGTGGGGGTGGGGTGGGTTGAAGGTACAGATAGCCCTAGTGGGGATGGGGTGGGGTGGGGTGAAGGTACAGATAGCCCTAGTGGGGGTGGGGTGGGGTGAAGGTACAGATAGCCCTAGTGGGGGTGGGGTGGGGTGAAGGTACAGATAGCCCTAGTGGGGGTGGGGTGGGGTGAAGGTACAGATAGCCCTAGTGGGGGTGGGGAGGGGTGAAGGTACAGATAGCCCTAGTGGGGGTGGGGTGTGGTGAAGGTACAGATAGCCCTAGTGGGGGTAGGGTGGGGTGAAGGTACAGATAGGCCTAAAGGGGTGCAGTGGGGTGAAGGTACAGATAGCCCTAGTGGGGGTGGGGTGGGGTGAAGGTACAGATAGCCCTAGTGGGGGTGGGGTGGGGTGAAGGTACAGATAGCCCTAGTGGGGGTGGGGTGGGGTGAAGGTACAGACAGCCCTGGGGGGGCGGGGTGGGGTGAAGGTACAGACAGCCCTAGTGGGGGTGGGGTGGGGTGAAGGTACAGATAGCCATAGTGGGGGTGGGGTGGGGTGAAGGTACAGATAGCCCTAGTGGGGGTGGGGTGGGGTGAAGGTACAGATAGCCCTAGTGGGGATGGGGTGGGGTGAAGGTACAGATAGCCCTAGTGGGGGGTGGGGTGGGGTGAAGGTACAGATAGCCCTAGTGGGGGAGGGGTGGGGTGGGGTGAAGGTACACATAGCCCTAGTGGGGGTGGGGTGGGGTGAAGGTACAGAAAGCCCTAGTGGGGGGGGGGGGGGGAGGGGTGAAGGTACAGATAGCCCTAGTGGGGGTGGGGGTGGGGTGGGGTGAAGGTACAGATAGCCCAAGTAGGGGTGGGGTGGGGTGGGGTGAAGGTACAGATAGCCCTAGTGGGGGTGCGGTGGGGTGGGGTGAAGGTACAGGTAGCCCTAGTGGGGGTGGGGTGGGGTGGGGTGAAGGTAAAGATAGCCCTAGTGGGGGTGCGGTGGGGTAAAGGTACAGATAGCCTTAGTGGGCGTGGGGTGGGGTGGGGTGAAGGTACAGATAGCCCTAGTGGGGGTGGGGTGGGGTGGGGTGAAGGTACAGATAGCCCTAGTGGGGGTGGGGTGGGGTGGGGTGAAGGTACAGATAGCCCTAGTGGGGGTGGGGTGGGGTGAAGGTACAGATAGCCCTATTGGGGGTGGGGTGGGGAGAAGGTACAGATAGCCCTAGTGGGGGGTGGGGTGGGGTGAAGGCACAGATAGCCCTAGTGGGGGTGGGGTGGGGTGAAGGTACAGATAGCCCTAGTGGGGGTGGGGTGGGGTGAAGGTACAGATAGCCCTAGTGGGGGTGGGGTGGGGTTAAGGTACACATAGCCCTAGTGGGGGTGGGGTGGGATGAAGGTACAGATAGCCCTAAAGGCGTGCGGTGGGGTGAAGGTACAGATAGCCCTAGTGGGGGTGGGGTGGGGTGAAGGTACAGATAGCCCTAGTGGGGGTGGGGTGGGGTTAAGGTACACATAGCCCTAGTGGGGGTGGGGTGGGATGAAGGTACAGATAGCCCTAAAGGCGTGCGGTGGGGTGAAGGTACAGATAGCCCTAGTGGGGGTGGGGTGGGGTGAAGGTACAGGTAGCCCTAGTGGGGGTGGGATGGGGTGAAGGTACAGATAGCCCTAGTGGCGGTGGGGGTGGGGTGAAGGTACAGATAGCCCTGAGGGGGGGGGGGTTGGGGTGAAGGTACAGACAGCCCTGGGGGGGCGGGGTGGGGTGAAGGTACAGATAGCCCTAGTGCGGATGGGGTGGGGTGAAGGTACAGATAGCCCTAGTGGGGGTGGGGTGGGGTGAAGGTACAGATAGCCCTAGTGGGGGTGGGGGGTGGGGTGAAGGTACAGATAGCCCTAGTGGGGGTGGGGTGGGGTGAAGGTACAGATAGCCCTAGTGGGGGGGGGTTGGGGTGAAGGTACAGACAGCCCTGGGGGGTGGCGGGGGTGGGGTGAAGGTACAGATAGCCCTAGTGCGGATGGTGGTGGGGTGAAGGTACAGATAGCCCTAGTGGGGGTGGGGTGGGGTGAAGGTACAGATAGCCCTAGTGGGGGTGGGGTGGGGTGAAGGTACAGATAGCCCTAGTGGGGGTGGGGTGGGGTGAAGGTACAGATAGCCCTAGTGGGGGTGGGGTGGGGTGAAGGTACAGATAGCCCTAGTGGGGGAGGTGGGGTCGGGTAAAGGTACAGATAGCCCTAGTGGGGGTGGGGTGGGGTGAAGGTACACATAGCCCTAGTGGGGGTGGGGTGGGGTGAAGGTACAGATAGCCCTAGTGGGGGTGGGGTGGGGTGAAGGTACAGATAGCCCTAGTGGGGTTGGGGGTGGGGGTGAAGGTACAGATAGCCCTAGTGGGGGTGGGGTGGAGGTACAGATAGCCCTAGTGGGGGTGGGGTGGGGTGAAGGTACAGATAGCCCTGGTGGGGGTGGGGTGGGGTGAAGGTAGAGATAGCCCTAGTGGGGGAGGGGTGGGGTGGGGTGAAGGTACACATAGCCCTAGTGGGGGTGGGGTGGGGTGGGGTGAAGGTACAGATAGCCCTAGTGGGGGTGGGGTGGGGTGAAGTTACAGATAGCCCAAATGGGGGGTGGGGGTGGGGGTGGGGTGATGGTACAGATAGCCCTAGTGGGGGTGGGGTGGGGTGGGGTGGGGTGAAGGTACAGATAGCCCTCGTGGGGGGTGGGGTGGGGTGAAGATACAGATAGCCCTAGTGGGGGTGGGGTGCGGGTGGGGTGGGGTGAAGGTACAGATAGCCCAAGTGGGGATGGGGGTGGGGTGGGGGTGAAGGTACAGATAGCCCTAGTGGGGGTGGGGTGGGGTGGGGGGGGTTGAAGGTACAGATAGCCCTAGTGGGGGGTGGGGTTGGGTGGGGGTGAAGGTACAGATAGCGCTAGTGGGGGTGGGGTGGGGTGGGGTGAAGGTACAGATAGCCCTAGTGGGGGTGGGGTGGAGGTACAGATAGCCCTAGTGGGGGGTGTGGTGGGGTGAAGGTACAGATAGCCCTAGTGAAGGTACAGATAGCGATAGTGGGGGTGTGGTGGGGTGAAGGTACAGATAGCCCTAGTGGGGGTTGGGTGGGGTAGGGTGAAGGTACAGAGAGCCCTAGTGGGGGTGGGGTGGTGGTGGGGTGAAGGTACAGATAGCCCTAGTGGGGGTGGGGTGGGGTAGGGTGAAGGTACAGAGAGCCCTAGTGGGGGTGGGGTGGGGTGGGGGTGAAGGTACAGATAGCCCTAGTGGGGTGGGGTGGGGTGAAGGTACAGATAGCCCTAGTGGGGGTGGGGAGGGGTGGGGTGAAGGTACAGATAGCCCTAGTGGGGGTGGGGTGGGGTGGGGTGAAGTACAGATGGCCCTAGTGGGCGTGGGGTGGGGTGGGGTGAAGGTACAGATGGCCCTAGTTGGGCGTGGGGTGGGGTGGGGTGAAGGTGCGGATAGCCCTAGTGGGGGTGGGGGTGGGGTGGGGTCGTGTGAAGGTACAGATAGTCCCTAGTGGGGGTGGGTGGGGTGGGGTGAAGGTACAGATAGCCCTAGTGGGGGTGGGGTGGGGTGAAGGTAGAGATAGACCTAGTGGGGGCGGAGTGGGGTGGGGTGAAGGTACAGATTGCCCTAGTGGGGGGTGGGGTGGGGGTGAAGGTACAGTTAGCCTTAGTGGGGGTTGGTGTGGGGTGAAGGTACAGATAGCCCTAGTGGGGGTGGGAAGGGGTTGAAGTTACAGATAGCCCTAGTGGGGGTGGGGTGGGGGTGCGGTGAAGGTACAGATAGCCCCTGTGGGGGTGGGGTGGGGTGGGGTTGAAGGGTACAGATAGCCCTAGTGGGGGTGGGGTGGGGTGGGGTGGGGTGGGATGAAGGTACAGATAGTCCTAGTGGGGGTGGGGTGGGGTGAAGGTACAGATAGCCCTAGTGGGGGCGGGGAGGGGTGAAGGTACAGATAGCCCTAGTGGGGGCGGGGTGGGGTGGGGTGAAGGTACAGGTAGCCCGAGTGGGGGTGGGGTGGGGTGGGGTGAAGGAACAGATAGCCCGAGTGGGGGTCGGGTGGGGTGGGGTGAAGGGACAGATAGCCCGAGTGGGGGTGGGGTGGGGTGAAGGTACAGATAGCCCTAGTGGGGGTGGGGTGGGGTGGGGTGAAGGTACAGAAAGCCCTAGTGGGGGCGGGGTGGGGTGAAGGTACAGATAGCCCTAGTGGGGGTGGGGAGGGGTGAAGGTACAGATAGCCCTAGTGGGGGTGGGGTGGGGTGGGGTGAAGGTACAGATAGCCCTAGTGGGGGTGGGGTGGGGTGAAGGTACAGATAGCCCTAGTGGGGGTGGGGTGGGGTGAAGGTACAGATAGTCCTAGTGGGGGTGGGGTGGGGTGAAAGTACAGATAGCCTTAGTGGGGGTGGGGTGGGGTGAAGGTACAGATAGCCCTAGTGGGGGTGGGGTGGGGTTAAGGTACAGATAGCCCTAGTGGGGGTGGGGTGGGGCGAAGGTACAGATAGCCCTAAAGGGGTGCGGTGGGGTGAAGGTACAGATAGCCCTAGTGGGGGTGGGGTGGGGTGAAGGTACAGATAGCCCTAGTCGGGGTGGGGTGGGGTGAAGGTACAGATAGCCCTAGTGGGGGTGGGGTGGGGTGAAGGTACAGATAGCCCTGAGGGGGGGGGGGGTTGGGGTGAAGGTACAGACAGCCCTGGGGGGGCGGGGTGGGGTGAAGGTACAGATAGCCCTAGTGCGGGTGGGGTGGGGTGAAGGTACAGATAGCCCTAGTGGGGGTGGGGTGGGGTGAAGGTACAGATAGCCCTAGAGGGGTGGGGGTGGGGTGAAGGTACAGATAGCCCTAGTGGGGGTGGGGTGGGGTGAAGGTACAGATAGCCCTAGTGGGGGTGGGGTGGGGTGAAGGTACAGATAGCCCTAGTGGGGGTGGGGTGGGGTGAAGGTACAGATAGCCCTAGTGGGGGTGGGGTGGGGTGAAGGTAGAGATAGCCCTAGTGGGGGAGGAGTGGGGTGGGGTGGGGTGAAGGTACACAAAGCCCAAGTGGGGGTGGGGTGGGTGGGGTGAAGGTACAGATAGCCCTAGTGGGAGTGGGGGTGGGGTGAAGTTACAGATAGCCCTAGTGGGGGTGGGGTGGGGTGGGGTGATGGTACAGATAGCCCTAGTGGGGGTGGGGTGGGGTGGGGTGGGGTGAAGGTACAGATAGCCCTCTTGGGGGTGGGGTGGGGTGAAGATACAGATAGCCCTAGTGGGGGTGGGGTGCGGTGGGGTGGGGTGAAGGTACAGATAGCCCAAGTGGGGGTGGGGGTGGGGTGGGGTGAAGGTACAGATAGCCCTAGTGGGGGTGGGGTGGGGTGGGGGAGGGGTGAAGGTACAGATAGCCCAGTGGGGGTGGGGTGGGGGTGGGGTGAAGGTACAGATAGCCCTAGTGGGGGTGGGGTGGAGGTACAGATAGCCCTAGTGGGGGTGTGGTGGGGTGAAGGTACAGATAGCCCTAGTGGGGGTGGGGTGGGGTGAAGGTACAGATAGCGATAGTGGGGGTGTGGTGGGGTG
>JANJGN010005478.1:0-20251 GCA_026770705.1 Isurus oxyrinchus | reverse complement strand
GCAAAAAGAGTGAAACAAAGGCAAACAGAGTGAAACAGAGGCAAACAGACTTAAACAGAGGCAAACAGACTTAAAAAGAGACAAACAGACTTAAACAGAGGCAAACAGACTTAAACAGATGCAAACAGACTTAAACAGTTGCAAACAGACTTAAACAGAGGCAAACAGACTTAAACAGAGGCAGACAGAGGCAAACAGAGGCCAACAGGGGCAAACAGACTTAAACAGAGTTAAACAGAGGCAAAAAGAGTGAAACAGAGGCAAAAAGAGTAAAACAGAGGCAAACAGAATGAAAGAGAGGCAGACAGACTGAAACAGAGGCAAACAGACTGAAACAGAGGCAAACAGAGTGAAACAGAGGCAAACAGACTTAAACAGAGGCAAACAGACTTAAACAGAGGCAAACAGACTTAAACAGAGGCAAACAGAGGCAAAAAGAGTGAAACAGAGGCAAACAGAGTAAAACAGAGGCAAACAGAGGCAAACAGACTTAAACAGAGGCAATCAGAGGCAAGCAGGATGAAACAGAGGCAACCAGAATGAAACAGAGGCAAACAGAGTAAAACAGAGGCAAACAGGTGAAACAGAGGCAAACAGAGTGAAACAGAGGCAAACAGTTTGAAACAGAGGCAAACAGTTTTGAAACAGATGCAAACAGAGTGAAACAGAGCCAAACAGAGTGAAAAAGAGGCAAACAGACTTAAACAGAGGCAAAAAGAGTGAAACAGAGGCAAAAAGAGTGAAACAGAGGCAAACAGAATGAAACAGAGGCAGACAGACTGAAACAGAAGCAAACAGACTGAAACAGAGGCAAACAGACTGAAACAGAGGCAAACAGACTTAAACAGAGGCAAACAGACGTAAACAGAGGCATACAGACTTAAACAGAGGCAAACAGAGTGAAACAGAGGCAAACAGAGTGAAACAGAGGCAAACAGAGGCAAACAGACTTAAACAGAGGCAAACAGAGTGAAACAGAGGCAAACAGAGTGAAACAGATGCAAACAGTGTGAAACAGAGCCAAACAGAGTGAAACAGAGGCAGACAGAGTGAAACAGCGGCAGACAGAGTGTAACAGAGTGAAACAGAGGCAAACAGACTTAAACAGAGGCAATCAGAGGCAAACAGAGTGAAACAGAGGCAAACAGAGTGAAACAGAGGCAAACAGAGTGAAACAGAGGCAAACAGAGGCCAAACAGAGTGAAACAAAGGCAAACAGAGTGAAACAGAGGCAAACAGAGTGAAACAGAGGCAAACAGGTGAACAAGAGGCAAACAGAGTGAAACAGCGGCAAACAGAGTGAAACAGATGCAAACAGAGTGAAACAGAGCCAAACAGAGTGAAACAGAGGCAGACAGAGTGAAACAGAGGCAAACAGAGTGAAACAGAGGCAAAAAGAGTGAAACAAAGGCAAACAGAGTGAAACAGAGGCAAACAGACTTAAACAGAGGCAAACAGACTTAAAAAGAGACAAACAGACTGAAACAGAGGCAAACAGACTTAAACAGATGCAAACAGACGTAAACAGTTGCAAACAGACTTAAACAGAGGCAAACAGACTTAAACAGAGGAAAACAGACTTAAACAGAGGCAAACAGACTTAAACAGAGGCAGACAGAGGCAAACAGAGGCCAACAGGGGCAAACAGACTTAAACAGAGTTAAACAGAGTTAAACAGAGTTAAACAGAGGCAAGAAGAGTGAAACAGAGGCAAAAAGAGTGAAACAGAGGCATAAAGAGTGAAACAGAGGCAAACAGAATGAAACAGAGGCAAACAGTTTGAAACAGAGGCAAACAGTTTGAAACAGATGCAAACAGAGTGAAACAGAGCCAAACAGAGTGAAACAGAGGCAGACAGAGTGAAGCAGAGGCAAACAGAGTGAAACAGAGGCAAAAAGAGTGAAATAAAGGCAAACAGAGTGAAACAGAGGCAAACAGACTTAAACAGAGGCAAACAGACTTAAAAAGAGACAAACAGACTTAAACAGAGGCAAACAGACTTAAACAGATGCAAACAGACTTAAACAGTTGCAAACAGACTTAAACAGAGGCAAACAGACTTAAACAGAGGCAGACAGAGGCAAACAGAGGCCAACAGGGGCAAACAGACTTAAACAGAGTTAAACAGAGTTAACCAGAGGCAAAAGAGTGAAACAGAGGCAAAAAGAGTGAAACAGAGGCAAAAAGAGTAAAACAGAGGCAAACAGAATGAAACAGAGGCAGACAGACTGAAACAGAGGCAAACAGACTGAAACAGAGGCAAACAGAGTGAAACAGAGGCAAACAGACTTAAACAGAGGCAAACAGACTTAAACAGAGGCAAACAGACTTAAACAGAGGCAAACAGAGGCAAAAAGAGTGAAACAGAGGCAAACAGAGTAAAACAGAGGCAAACAGAGGCAAACAGACTTAAACAGAGGCAATCAGAGGCAAGCAGGATGAAACAGAGGCAACCAGAATGAAACAGAGGCAAACAGAGTAAAACAGAGGCAAACAGGTGAAACAGAGGCAAACAGAGTGAAACAGAGGCAAACAGTTTGAAACAGAGGCAAACAGTTTGAAACAGATGCAAACAGAGTGAAACAGAGCCAAACAGAGTGAAACAGAGGCAAACAGACTTAAACAGAGGCAAAAAGAGTGAAACAGAGGCAAAAAGAGTGAAACAGAGGCAAACAGAATGAAACAGAGGCAGACAGACTGAAAAAGAAGCAAACAGACTGAAACAGAGGCAAACAGACTGAAACAGAGGCAAACAGACTTAAACAGAGGCAAACAGACTTAAACAGAGGCATACAGACTTAAACAGAGGCAAACAGAGTGAAACAGAGGCAAACAGAGTGAAACAGAGGCAAACAGAGGCAAACAGACTTAAACAGAGGCAAACAGAGTGAAAACAGAGGCAAACAGAGTGAAACAGATGCAAACAGTGTGAAACAGAGCCAAACAGAGTGAAACAGAGGCAGACAGAGTGAAACAGCGGCAGACAGAGTGAAACAGAGGCAAACAGACTTAAACAGAGGCAATCAGAGGCAAACAGAGTGAAACAGAGGCAAACAGAGTGAAACAGAGGCAAACAGAGTGAAACAGAGGCAAACAGAGGCAAACAGAGTGAAACAAAGGCAAACAGAGTGAAACAGAGGCAAACAGAGTGAAACAGAGGCAAACAGGTGAACAAGAGGCAAACAGAGTGAAACAGCGGCAAACAGAGTGAAACAGATGCAAACAGAGTGAAACAGAGCCAAACAGAGTGAAACAGAGGCAGACAGAGTGAAACAGAGGTAAACAGAGTGAAACAGAGGCAAAAAGAGTGAAACAAAGGCAAACAGAGTGAAACAGAGGCAGACAGACTGAAACAGAAGCAAACAGACTGAAACAGAGGCAAACAGAGGCAAACAGACTTAAACAGAGGCAATCAGAGGCAAGCAGGATGAAACAGAGGCAACCAGAATGAAACAGAGGCAAACAGAGTAAAACAGAGGCAAACAGGTGAAACAGAGGCAAACAGAGTGAAACAGAGGCAAACAGTTTGAAACAGAGGCAAACAGTTTGAAACAGATGCAAACAGAGTGAAACAGAGCCAAACAGAGTGAAACAGAGGCAAACAGACTTAAACAGAGGCAAAAAGAGTGAAACAGAGGCAAAAAGAGTGAAACAGAGGCAAACAGAATGAAACAGAGGCAGACAGACTGAAACAGAAGCAAACAGACTGAAACAGAGGCAAACAGACTGAAACAGAGGCAAACAGACTTAAACAGAGGCAAACAGACTTAAACAGAGGCATACAGACTTAAACAGAGGCAAACAGAGTGAAACAGAGGCAAACAGAGTGAAACAGAGGCAAACAGAGGCAAACAGACTTAAACAGAGGCAAACAGAGTGAAACAGAGGCAAACAGAGTGAAACAGATGCAAACAGTGTGAAACAGAGCCAAACAGAGTGAAACAGAGGCAGACAGAGTGAAACAGCGGCAGACAGAGTGAAACAGAGTGAAACAGAGGCAAACAGACTTAAACAGAGGCAATCAGAGGCAAACAGAGTGAAACAGAGGCAAACAGAGTGAAACAGAGGCAAACAGAGTGAAACAGAGGCAAACAGAGGCAAACAGAGTGAAACATAGGCAAACAGAGTGAAACAGAGGCAAACAGAGTGGAAACAGCGGCAAACAGAGTGAAACAGATGCAAACAGAGTGAAACAGAGCCAAACAGAGTGAAACAGAGGCAGACAGAGTGAAACAGAGGTAAACAGAGTGAAACAGAGGCAAAAAGAGTGAAACAAAGGCAAACAGAGTGAAACAGAGGCAGACAGACTGAAACAGAAGCAAACAGACTGAAACAGAGGCAAACAGACTGAAACAGAGGCAAACAGACTTAAACAGAGGCAAACAGACTTAAACAGAGGCATACAGACTTAAACAGAGGCAAACAGAGTGAAACAGAGGCAAACAGAGTGAAACAGAGGCAAACAGAGGCAAACAGACTTAAACAGAGGCAAACAGAGTGAAACAGAGGCAAACAGAGTGAAACAGATGCAAACAGTGTGAAACAGAGCCAAACAGAGTGAAACAGAGGCAGACAGAGTGAAACAGCGGCAGACAGAGTGTAACAGAGTGAAACAGAGGCAAACAGACTTAAACAGAGGCAATCAGAGGCAAACAGAGTGAAACAGAGGCAAACAGAGTGAAACAGAGGCAAACAGAGTGAAACAGAGGCAAACAGAGGCAAACAGAGTGAAACAAAGGCAAACAGAGTGAAACAGAGGCAAACAGAGTGAAACAGAGGCAAGCAGGTGAACAAGAGGCAAACAGAGTGAAACAGAGGCAAACAGAGTGAAACAGATGCAAACAGAGTGAAACAGAGCCAAACAGAGTGAAACAGAGGCAGACAGAGTGAAACAGAGGCAAACAGAGTGAAACAGAGGCAAAAAGAGTGAAACAAAGGCAAACAGAGTGAAACAGAGGCAAACAGACTTAAACAGAGGCAAACAGACTTAAAAAGAGACAAACAGACTGAAACAGAGGCAAACAGACTTAAACAGATGCAAACAGACGTAAACAGTTGCAAACAGACTTAAACAGAGGCAAACAGACTTAAACAGAGGAAAACAGACTTAAACAGAGGCAAACAGACTTAAACAGAGGCAGACAGAGGTAAACAGAGGCCAACAGGGGCAAACAGACTTAAACAGAGTTAAACAGAGTTAAACAGAGGCAAGAAGAGTGAAACAGAGGCAAAAAGAGTGAAACAGAGGCATAAAGAGTGAAACAGAGGCAAACAGAATGAAACAGAGGCAAACAGTTTGAAACAGAGGCAAACAGTTTGAAACAGATGCAAAATGAGTGAAACAGAGCCAAACAGAGTGAAACAGAGGCAGACAGAGTGAAACAGAGGCAAACAGAGTGAAACAGAGGCAAAAAGAGTGAAACAAAGGCAAACAGAGTGAAACAGAGGCAAACAGACTTAAACAGAGGCAAACAGACTTAAAAAGAGACAAACAGACTTAAACAGAGGCAAACAGACTTAAACAGATGCAAACAGACTTAAACAGTTGCAAACAGACTTAAACAGAGGCAAACAGACTTAAACAGAGGCAGACAGAGGCAAACAGAGGCCAACAGGGGCAAACAGACTTAAACAGAGTTAAACAGAGTTAAACAGAGGCAGAAAGAGTGAAACAGAGGCAAAAAGAGTGAAACAGAGGCAAAAAGAGTAAAACAGAGGCAAACAGAATGAAACAGAGGCAGACAGACTGAAACAGAGGCAAACAGACTTAAACAGAGGCAAACAGACTTAAACAGAGGCAAACAGAGGCAAAAAGAGTGAAACAGAGGCAAACAGAGTAAAACAGAGGCAAACAGAGGCAAACAGACTTAAACAGAGGCAATCAGAGGCAAGCAGGATGAAACAGAGGCAACCAGAATGAAACAGAGGCAAACAGAGTAACACAGAGGCAAACAGGTGAAACAGAGGCAAACAGAGTGAAAGAGAGGCAAACAGTTTGAAACAGAGGCAAACAGTTTGAAACAGATGCAAACAGAGTGAAACAGAGCCAAACAGAGTGAAACAGAGGCAAACAGACTTAAACAGAGGCAAAAAGAGTGAAACAGAGGCAAAAAGAGTGAAACAGAGGCAAACAGAATGAAACAGAGGCAGACAGACTGAAACAGAAGCAAACAGACTGAAACAGAGGCAAACAGACTGAAACAGAGGCAAACAGACTTAAACAGAGGCAAACAGACTTAAACAGAGGCATACAGACTTAAACAGAGGCAAACAGAGTGAAACAGAGGCAAACAGAGTGAAACAGAGGCAAACAGAGGCAAACAGACTTAAACAGTGGCAAACAGAGTGAAACAGAGGCAAACAGAGTGAAACAGATGCAAACAGTGTGAAACAGAGCCAAACAGAGTGAAACAGAGGCAGACAGAGTGAAACAGCGGCAGACAGAGTGAAACAGAGTGAAACAGAGGCAAACAGACTTAAACAGAGGCAATCAGAGGCAAACAGAGTGAAACAGAGGCAAACAGAGTGAAACAGAGGCAAACAGAGTGAAACAGAGGCAAACAGAGGCAAACAGAGTGAAACAAAGGCAAACAGAGTGAAACAGAGGCAAACAGAGTGAAACAGAGGCAAACAGGTGAACAAGAGGCAAACAGAGTGAAACAGCGGCAAACAGAGTGAAACAGAT
The DNA here is from genome assembly GCA_026770705.1 of Isurus oxyrinchus. NCBI lineage: Eukaryota > Metazoa > Chordata > Chondrichthyes > Lamniformes > Lamnidae > Isurus > Isurus oxyrinchus. The sequence goes on along the minus strand of JANJGN010005478.1, from coordinate 13,566 downwards.
GCAAACAGAGTGAAACAGAGCCAAACAGAGTGAAACAGAGGCAGACAGAGTGAAACAGAGGTAAACAGAGTGAAACAGAGGCAAAAAGAGTGAAACAAAGGCAAACAGAGTGAAACAGAGGCAGACAGACTGAAACAGAAGCAAACAGACTGAAACAGAGGCAAACAGAGGCAAACAGACTTAAACAGAGGCAATCAGAGGCAAGCAGGATGAAACAGAGGCAACCAGAATGAAACAGAGGCAAACAGAGTAAAACAGAGGCAAACAGGTGAAACAGAGGCAAACAGAGTGAAACAGAGGCAAACAGTTTGAAACAGAGGCAAACAGTTTGAAACAGATGCAAACAGAGTGAAACAGAGCCAAACAGAGTGAAACAGAGGCAAACAGACTTAAACAGAGGCAAAAAGAGTGAAACAGAGGCAAAAAGAGTGAAACAGAGGCAAACAGAATGAAACAGAGGCAGACAGACTGAAACAGAAGCAAACAGACTGAAACAGAGGCAAACAGACTGAAACAGAGGCAAACAGACTTAAACAGAGGCAAACAGACTTAAACAGAGGCATACAGACTTAAACAGAGGCAAAGAGAGTGAAACAGAGGCAAACAGAGTGAAACAGAGGCAAACAGAGGCAAACAGACTTAAACAGAGGCAAACAGAGTGAAACAGAGGCAAACAGAGTGAAACAGATGCAAACAGTGTGAAACAGAGCCAAACAGAGTGAAACAGAGGCAGACAGAGTGAAACAGCGGCAGACAGAGTGAAACAGAGTGAAACAGAGGCAAACAGACTTAAACAGAGGCAATCAGAGGCAAACAGAGTGAAACAGAGGCAAACAGAGTGAAACAGAGGCAAACAGAGTGAAACAGAGGCAAACAGAGGCAAACAGAGTGAAACAAAGGCAAACAGAGTGAAACAGAGGCAAACAGAGTGAAACAGAGGCAAACAGGTGAACAAGAGGCAAACAGAGTGAAACAGCGGCAAACAGAGTGAAACAGATGCAAACAGAGTGAAACAGAGCCAAACAGAGTGAAACAGAGGCAGACAGAGTGAAACAGAGGTAAACAGAGTGAAACAGAGGCAAAAAGAGTGAAACAAAGGCAAACAGAGTGAAACAGAGGCAGACAGACTGAAACAGAAGCAAACAGACTGAAACAGAGGCAAACAGACTGAAACAGAGGCAAACAGACTTAAACAGAGGCCAACAGACTTAAACAGAGGCATACAGACTTAAACAGAGGCAAACAGAGTGAAACAGAGGCAAACAGAGTGAAACAGAGGCAAACAGAGGCAAACAGACTTAAACAGAGGCAAACAGAGTGAAACAGAGGCAAACAGAGTGAAACAGATGCAAACAGTGTGAAACAGAGCCAAACAGAGTGTAACAGAGGCAGACAGAGTGAAACAGCGGCAGACAGAGTGTAACAGAGTGAAACAGAGGCAAACAGACTTAAACAGAGGCAATCAGAGGCAAACAGAGTGAAACAGAGGCAAACAGAGTGAAACAGAGGCAAACAGAGTGAAACAGAGGCAAACAGAGGCAAACAGAGTGAAACAAAGGCAAACAGAGTGAAACAGAGGCAAACAGAGTGAAACAGAGGCAAGCAGGTGAACAAGAGGCAAAAAGAGTGAAACAGCGGCAAACAGAGTGAAACAGATGCAAACAGAGTGAAACAGACCCAAACAGAGTGAAACAGAGGCAGACAGAGTGAAACAGAGGCAAACAGAGTGAAACAGAGGCAAAAAGAGTGAAACAAAGGCAAACAGAGTGAAACAGAGGCAAACAGACTTAAACAGAGGCAAACAGACTTAAAAAGAGACAAACAGACTGAAACAGAGGCAAACAGACTTAAACAGATGCAAACAGACGTAAACAGTTGCAAACAGACTTAAACAGAGGCAAACAGACTTAAACAGAGGAAAACAGACTTAAACAGAGGCAAACAGACTTAAACAGAGGCAGACAGAGGTAAACAGAGGCCAACAGGGGCAAACAGACTTAAACAGAGTTAAACAGAGTTAAACAGAGTTAAACAGAGGCAAGAAGAGTGAAACAGAGGCAAAAAGAGTGAAACAGAGGCATAAAGAGTGAAACAGAGGCAAACAGAATGAAACAGAGGCAAACAGTTTGAAACAGAGGCAAACAGTTTGAAACAGATGCAAACAGAGTGAAACAGAGCCAAACAGAGTGAAACAGAGGCAGACAGAGTGAAACAGAGGCAAACAGAGTGAAACAGAGGCAAAAAGAGTGAAACAAAGGCAAACAGAGTGAAACAGAGGCAAACAGACTTAAACAGAGGCAAACAGACTTAAAAAGAGACAAACAGACTTAAACAGAGGCAAACAGACTTAAACAGATGCAAACAGACTTAAACAGTTGCAAACAGACTTAAACAGAGGCAACCAGACTTAATCAGAGGCAAACAGACTTAAACAGAGGAAAACAGACTTAAACAGAGGCAAACAGACTTAAACAGAGGCAGACAGAGGTAAACAGAGGCCAACAGGGGCAAACAGACTTAAACAGAGTTAAACAGAGTTAAACAGAGTTAAACAGAGGCAAGAAGAGTGAAACAGAGGCAAAAAGAGTGAAACAGAGGCATAAAGAGTGAAACAGAGGCAAACAGAATGAAACAGAGGCAAACAGTTTGAAACAGAGGCAAACAGTTTGAAACAGATGCAAAATGAGTGAAACAGAGCCAAACAGAGTGAAACAGAGGCAGACAGAGTGAAACAGAGGCAAACAGAGTGAAACAGAGGCAAAAAGAGTGAAACAAAGGCAAACAGAGTGAAACAGAGGCAAACAGACTTAAACAGAGGCAAACAGACTTAAAAAGAGACAAACAGACTTAAACAGAGGCAAACAGACTTAAACAGATGCAAACAGACTTAAACAGTTGCAAACAGACTTAAACAGAGGCAAACAGACTTAAACAGAGGCAGACAGAGGCAAACAGAGGCCAACAGGGGCAAACAGACTTAAACAGAGTTAAACAGAGTTAAACAGAGGCAGAAAGAGTGAAACAGAGGCAAAAAGAGTGAAACAGAGGCAAAAAGAGTAAAACAGAGGCAAACAGAATGAAACAGAGGCAGACAGACTGAAACAGAGGCAAACAGACTTAAACAGAGGCAAACAGACTTAAACAGAGGCAAACAGAGGCAAAAAGAGTGAAACAGAGGCAAACAGAGTAAAACAGAGGCAAACAGAGGCAAACAGACTTAAACAGAGGCAATCAGAGGCAAGCAGGATGAAACAGAGGCAACCAGAATGAAACAGAGGCAAACAGAGTAACACAGAGGCAAACAGGTGAAACAGAGGCAAACAGAGTGAAAGAGAGGCAAACAGTTTGAAACAGAGGCAAACAGTTTGAAACAGATGCAAACAGAGTGAAACAGAGCCAAACAGAGTGAAACAGAGGCAAACAGACTTAAACAGAGGCAAAAAGAGTGAAACAGAGGCAAAAAGAGTGAAACAGAGGCAAACAGAATGAAACAGAGGCAGACAGACTGAAACAGAAGCAAACAGACTGAAACAGAGGCAAACAGACTGAAACAGAGGCAAACAGACTTAAACAGAGGCAAACAGACTTAAACAGAGGCATACAGACTTAAACAGAGGCAAACAGAGTGAAACAGAGGCAAACAGAGTGAAACAGAGGCAAACAGAGGCAAACAGACTTAAACAGTGGCAAACAGAGTGAAACAGAGGCAAACAGAGTGAAACAGATGCAAACAGTGTGAAACAGAGCCAAACAGAGTGAAACAGAGGCAGACAGAGTGAAACAGCGGCAGACAGAGTGAAACAGAGTGAAACAGAGGCAAACAGACTTAAACAGAGGCAATCAGAGGCAAACAGAGTGAAACAGAGGCAAACAGAGTGAAACAGAGGCAAACAGAGTGAAACAGAGGCAAACAGAGGCAAACAGAGTGAAACAAAGGCAAACAGAGTGAAACAGAGGCAAACAGAGTGAAACAGAGGCAAACAGGTGAACAAGAGGCAAACAGAGTGAAACAGCGGCAAACAGAGTGAAACAGATGCAAACAGAGTGAAACAGAGCCAAACAGAGTGAAACAGAGGCAGACAGAGTGAAACAGAGGTAAACAGAGTGAAACAGAGGCAAAAAGAGTGAAACAAAGGCAAACAGAGTGAAACAGAGGCAGACAGACTGAAACAGAAGCAAACAGACTGAAACAGAGGCAAACAGAGGCAAACAGACTTAAACAGAGGCAATCAGAGGCAAGCAGGATGAAACAGAGGCAACCAGAATGAAACAGAGGCAAACAGAGTAAAACAGAGGCAAACAGGTGAAACAGAGGCAAACAGAGTGAAACAGAGGCAAACAGTTTGAAACAGAGGCAAACAGTTTGAAACAGATGCAAACAGAGTGAAACAGAGCCAAACAGAGTGAAACAGAGGCAAACAGACTTAAACAGAGGCAAAAAGAGTGAAACAGAGGCAAAAAGAGTGAAACAGAGGCAAACAGAATGAAACAGAGGCAGACAGACTGAAACAGAAGCAAACAGACTGAAACAGAGGCAAACAGACTGAAACAGAGGCAAACAGACTTAAACAGAGGCAAACAGACTTAAACAGAGGCATACAGACTTAAACAGAGGCAAAGAGAGTGAAACAGAGGCAAACAGAGTGAAACAGAGGCAAACAGAGGCAAACAGACTTAAACAGAGGCAAACAGAGTGAAACAGAGGCAAACAGAGTGAAACAGATGCAAACAGTGTGAAACAGAGCCAAACAGAGTGAAACAGAGGCAGACAGAGTGAAACAGCGGCAGACAGAGTGAAACAGAGTGAAACAGAGGCAAACAGACTTAAACAGAGGCAATCAGAGGCAAACAGAGTGAAACAGAGGCAAACAGAGTGAAACAGAGGCAAACAGAGTGAAACAGAGGCAAACAGAGGCAAACAGAGTGAAACAAAGGCAAACAGAGTGAAACAGAGGCAAACAGAGTGAAACAGAGGCAAACAGGTGAACAAGAGGCAAACAGAGTGAAACAGCGGCAAACAGAGTGAAACAGATGCAAACAGAGTGAAACAGAGCCAAACAGAGTGAAACAGAGGCAGACAGAGTGAAACAGAGGTAAACAGAGTGAAACAGAGGCAAAAAGAGTGAAACAAAGGCAAACAGAGTGAAACAGAGGCAGACAGACTGAAACAGAAGCAAACAGACTGAAACAGAGGCAAACAGACTGAAACAGAGGCAAACAGACTTAAACAGAGGCCAACAGACTTAAACAGAGGCATACAGACTTAAACAGAGGCAAACAGAGTGAAACAGAGGCAAACAGAGTGAAACAGAGGCAAACAGAGGCAAACAGACTTAAACAGAGGCAAACAGAGTGAAACAGAGGCAAACAGAGTGAAACAGATGCAAACAGTGTGAAACAGAGCCAAACAGAGTGTAACAGAGGCAGACAGAGTGAAACAGCGGCAGACAGAGTGTAACAGAGTGAAACAGAGGCAAACAGACTTAAACAGAGGCAATCAGAGGCAAACAGAGTGAAACAGAGGCAAACAGAGTGAAACAGAGGCAAACAGAGTGAAACAGAGGCAAACAGAGGCAAACAGAGTGAAACAAAGGCAAACAGAGTGAAACAGAGGCAAACAGAGTGAAACAGAGGCAAGCAGGTGAACAAGAGGCAAAAAGAGTGAAACAGCGGCAAACAGAGTGAAACAGATGCAAACAGAGTGAAACAGACCCAAACAGAGTGAAACAGAGGCAGACAGAGTGAAACAGAGGCAAACAGAGTGAAACAGAGGCAAAAAGAGTGAAACAAAGGCAAACAGAGTGAAACAGAGGCAAACAGACTTAAACAGAGGCAAACAGACTTAAAAAGAGACAAACAGACTGAAACAGAGGCAAACAGACTTAAACAGATGCAAACAGACGTAAACAGTTGCAAACAGACTTAAACAGAGGCAAACAGACTTAAACAGAGGAAAACAGACTTAAACAGAGGCAAACAGACTTAAACAGAGGCAGACAGAGGTAAACAGAGGCCAACAGGGGCAAACAGACTTAAACAGAGTTAAACAGAGTTAAACAGAGTTAAACAGAGGCAAGAAGAGTGAAACAGAGGCAAAAAGAGTGAAACAGAGGCATAAAGAGTGAAACAGAGGCAAACAGAATGAAACAGAGGCAAACAGTTTGAAACAGAGGCAAACAGTTTGAAACAGATGCAAACAGAGTGAAACAGAGCCAAACAGAGTGAAACAGAGGCAGACAGAGTGAAACAGAGGCAAACAGAGTGAAACAGAGGCAAAAAGAGTGAAACAAAGGCAAACAGAGTGAAACAGAGGCAAACAGACTTAAACAGAGGCAAACAGACTTAAAAAGAGACAAACAGACTTAAACAGAGGCAAACAGACTTAAACAGATGCAAACAGACTTAAACAGTTGCAAACAGACTTAAACAGAGGCAAACAGACTTAAACAGAGGCAGACAGAGGCAAACAGAGGCCAACAGGGGCAAACAGACTTAAACAGAGTTAAACAGAGTTAAACAGAGGCAAAAAGAGTGAAACAGAGGCAAAAAGAGTGAAACAGAGGCAAAAAGAGTAAAACAGAGGCAAACAGAATGAAACAGAGGCAGACAGACTGAAACAGAGGCAAACAGACTGAAACAGAGGCAAACAGAGTGAAACAGAGGCAAACAGACTTAAACAGAGGCAAACAGACTTAAACAGAGGCAAACAGACTTAAACAGAGGCAAACAGAGGCAAAAAGAGTGAAACAGAGGCAAACAGAGTAAAACAGAGGCAAACAGAGGCAAACAGACTTAAACAGAGGCAATCAGAGGCAAGCAGGATGAAACAGAGGCAACCAGAATGAAACAGAGGCAAACAGAGTAAAACAGAGGCAAACAGGTGAAACAGAGGCAAACAGAGTGAAAGAGAGGCAAACAGTTTGAAACAGAGGCAAACAGTTTGAAACAGATGCAAACAGAGTGAAACAGAGCCAAACAGAGTGAAACAGAGGCAAACAGACTTAAACAGAGGCAAAAAGAGTGAAACAGAGGCAAAAAGAGTGAAACAGAGGCAAACAGAATGAAACAGAGGCAGACAGACTGAAACAGAAGCAAACAGACTGAAACAGAGGCAAACAGACTGAAACAGAGGCAAACAGACTTAAACAGAGGCAAACAGACTTAAACAGAGGCATACAGACTTAAACAGAGGCAAACAGAGTGAAACAGAGGCAAACAGAGTGAAACAGAGGCAAACAGAGGCAAACAGACTTAAACAGAGGCAAACAGAGTGAAACAGAGGCAAACAGAGTGAAACAGATGCAAAACAGTGTGAAACAGAGCCAAACAGAGTGAAACAGAGGTAGACAGAGTGAAACAGCGGCAGACAGAGTGAAACAGAGTGAAACAGAGGCAAACAGACTTAAACAGAGGCAATCAGAGGCAAACAGAGTGAAACAGAGGCAAACAGAGTGAAACAGAGGCAAACAGAGTGAAACAGAGGCAAACAGAGGCAAACAGAGTGAAACAAAGGCAAACAGAGTGAAACAGAGGCAAACAGAGTGAAACAGAGGCAAACAGGTGAACAAGAGGCAAACAGAGTGAAACAGCGGCAAACAGAGTGAAACAGATGCAAACAGAGTGAAACAGAGCCAAACAGAGTGAAACAGAGGCAGACAGAGTGAAACAGAGGTAAACAGAGTGAAACAGAGGCAAAAAGAGTGAAACAAAGGCAAACAGAGTGAAACAGAGGCAAACAGACTGAAACAGAGGCAAACAGACTTAAACAGAGGCAAACAGACTTAAACAGAGGCATACAGACTTAAACAGAGGCAAACAGACTTAAACAGAGGCAAACAGAGTGAAACAGAGGCAAACAGAGGCAAACAGACTTAAACAGAGGCAAACAGAGTGAAACAGAGGCAAACAGAGTGAAACAGATGCAAACAGTGTGAAACAGAGCCAAACAGAGTGAAACAGAGGCAGACAGAGTGAAACAGCGGCAGACAGAGTGTAACAGAGTGAAACAGAGGCAAACAGACTTAAACAGAGGCAATCAGAGGCAAACAGAGTGAAACAGAGGCAAACAGAGTGAAACAGAGGCAAACAGAGTGAAACAGAGGCAAACAGAGGCAAACAGAGTGAAACAAAGGCAAACAGAGTGAAACAGAGGCAAACAGAGTGAAACAGAGGCAAACAGGTGAACAAGAGGCAAACAGAGTGAAACAGCGGCAAACAGAGTGAAACAGATGCAAACAGAGTGAAACAGAGCCAAACAGAGTGAAACAGAGGCAGACAGAGGGAAACAGAGGCAAACAGACTGAAACAGAGGCAAAAAGAGTGAAACAAAGGCAAACAGAGTGAAACAGAGGCAAACAGACTTAAACAGAGGCAAACAGACTTAAAAAGAGACAAACAGACTGAAACAGAGGCAAACAGACTTAAACAGATGCAAACAGACGTAAACAGTTGCAAACAGACTTAAACAGAGGCAAACAGACTTAAACAGAGGAAAACAGACTTAAACAGAGGCAAACAGACTTAAACAGAGGAAGACAGAGGCAAACAGAGGCCAAAAGGGGCAAACAGACTTAAACAGAGTTAAACAGAGTTAAACAGAGGCAAGAAGAGTGAAACAGAGGCAAAAAGAGTGAAACAGAGGCATAAAGAGTGAAACAGAGGCAAACAGAATGAAACAGAGGCAAACAGTTTGAAACAGAGGCAAACAGTTTGAAACAGATGCAAACAGAGTGAAACAGAGCCAAACAGAGTGAAACAGAGGCAGACAGAGTGAAACAGAGGCAAACAGAGTGAAACAGAGGCAAAAAGAGTGAAACAAAGGCAAACAGAGTGAAACAGAGGCAAACAGACTTAAACAGAGGCAAACAGACTTAAAAAGAGACAAACAGACTTAAACAGAGGCAAACAGACTTAAACAGATGCAAACAGACTTAAACAGTTGCAAACAGACTTAAACAGAGGCAAACAGACTTAAACAGAGGCAAACAGAGGCAAACAGAGGCCAACAGGGGCAAACAGACTTAAACAGAGTTAAACAGAGTTAAACAGAGGCAAAAAGAGTGAAACAGAGGCAAAAAGAGTGAAACAGAGGCAAAAAGAGTAAAACAGAGGCAAACAGAATGAAACAGAGGCAGACAGACTGAAACAGAGGCAAACAGAGTGAAACAGAGGCAAACAGAGTGAAACAGAGGCAAACAGACTTAAACAGAGGCAAACAGACTTAAACAGAGGCAAACAGACTTAAACAGAGGCAAACAGAGGCAAAAAGAGTGAAACAGAGGCAAACAGAGTAAAACAGAGGCAAACAGAGGCAAACAGACTTAAACAGAGGCAATCAGAGGCAAGCAGGATGAAACAGAGGTCAACCAGAATGAAACAGAGGCAAACAGAGTATAACAGAGGCAAACAGGTGAAACAGAGGCAAACAGAGTGAAACAGAGGCAAACAGTTTGAAACAGAGGCAAACAGTTTGAAACAGATGCAAACAGAGTGAAACAGAGCCAAACAGAGTGAAACAGAGGCAAACAGACTTAAACAGAGGCAAAAAGAGTGAAACAGAGGCAAAAAGAGTGAAACAGAGGCAAACAGAATGAAACAGAGGCAGACAGACTGAAACAGAAGCAAACAGACTGAAACAGAGGCAAACAGACTGAAACAGAGGCAAACAGACTTAAACAGAGGCAAACAGACTTAAACAGAGGCATACAGACTTAAACAGAGGCAAACAGAGTGAAACAGAGGCAAACAGAGTGAAACAGAGGCAAACAGAGGCAAACAGACTTAAACAGAGGCAAACAGAGTGAAACAGAGGCAAACAGAGTGAAAACAGATGCAAACAGTGTGAAACAGAGCCAAACAGAGTGAAACAGAGGCAGACAGAGTGAAACAGCGGCAGACAGAGTGAAACAGAGTGAAACAGAGGCAAACAGACTTAAACAGAGGCAATCAGAGGCAAACAGAGTGAAACAGAGGCAAACAGAGTGAAACAGAGGCAAACAGAGTGAAACAGAGGCAAACAGAGGCAAACAGAGTGAAACAAAGGCAAACAGAGTGAAACAGAGGCAAACAGAGTGAAACAGAGGCAAACAGGTGAACAAGAGGCAAACAGAGTGAAACAGAGGCAAACAGAGTGAAACAGATGCAAACAGAGTGAAACAGAGCCAAACAGAGTGAAACAGAGGCAGACAGAGTGAAACAGAGGCAAACAGAGTGAAACAGAGGCAAAAAGAGTGAAACAAAGGCAAACAGAGTGAAACAGAGGCAAACAGACTTAAACAGAGGCAAACAGACTTAAAAAGAGACAAACAGACTGAAACAGAGGCAAACAGACTTAAACAGATGCAAACAGACGTAAACAGTTGCAAACAGACTTAAACAGAGGCAAACAGACTTAAACAGAGGAAAACAGACTTAAACAGAGGCAAACAGACTTAAACAGAGGCAGACAGAGGCAAACAGAGGCCAACAGGGGCAACAGACTTAAACAGAGTTAAACAGAGTTAAACAGAGGCAAGAAGAGTGAAACAGAGGCAAAAAGAGTGAAACAGAGGCAAAAAGAGTGAAACAGAGGCAAACAGAATGAAACAGATGCAGACAGACTGAAACAGAGGCAAACAGACTGAAACAGAGGCAAACAGACTGAAACAGAGGCAAACAGACTTAAACAGAGGCAAACAGAGTGAAACAGATGCAAACAGTGTGAAACAGAGCCAAACAGAGTGAAACAGAGGCAGACAGAGTGAAACAGCGGCAGACAGAGTGAAACAGAGTGAAACAGAGGCAAACAGACTTAAACAGAGGCAATCAGAGGCAAACAGAGTGAAACAGAGGCAAACAGAGTGAAACAGAGGCAAACAGAGTGAAACAGAGGCAAACAGAGGCAAACAGAGTGAAACAAAGGCAAACAGAGTGAAACAGAGGCAAAACAGAGTGAAACAAAGGCAAACAGGTGAACAAGAGGCAAACAGACTTAAACAGAGGCAAACAGAGTGAAACAGATGCAAACAGAGTGAAACAGAGCCAAGCAGAGTGAAACTGAGGCAGGCAGAGTGAAACAGAGGCAAACAGAGTGAAACAGAGGCAAAAAGAGTGAAACAAAGGCAAACAGAGTGAAACAGAGGCAAACAGACTTAAACAGACTTAAACAGACTTAAAAAGAGACAAACAGACTTAAACAGAGGCAAACAGACTTAAACAGATGCAAACAGACTTAAACAGTTGCAAACAGACTTAAACAGAGGCAACCAGACTTAAACAGAGGAAAACAGACTTAAACAGAGGCAAACAGACTTAAACAGAGGCAGACAGAGGCAAACAGAGGCCAACAGGGGCAAACAGACTTAAACAGAGTTAAACAGAGTTCAACAGAGGCAAGAAGAGTGAAACAGAGGCAAAAAGAGTGAAACAGAGGCAAAAAGAGTGAAACAGAGGCAAACAGAATGAAACAGAGGCAGACAGACTGAAACAGAGGCAAACAGAGTGAAACAGAGGCAAACAGAGTGAAACAGAGGCAAACAGACTTAAACAGAGGCAAACAGACTTAAACAGAGGCAAACAGACTTAAACAGAGCCAAACAGAGGCAAAAAGAGTGAAACAGAGGCAAACAGAGTAAAACAGAGGCAAACAGAGGCAAACAGACTTAAACAGAGGCAATCAGAGGCAAGCAGGATGAAACAGAGGCAACCAGAATGAAACAGAGGCAAACAGAGTAAATCAGAGGCAAACAGGTGAAACAGAGGCAAACAGAGTGAAACAGAGGCAAACTGTTTGAAACAGATGCAAATAGAGTGAAATAGAGGCTAACAGAGTGAAGCAGAGGCAAACAGAGTGAAACAGAGGCAAACAGAGTGAAACAGAGGCAAACAGACTCAAAGAGAGGCAAACAGACTTAAACAGAGGCAAACAGTGGCAAACAGAGGCAAACAGAGTGAAACTGAGGCAAACAAATTCGAATAGAGGCAAACAGAGTGAAACAGATGCAAACAGAGTGAAACAGAGGCAAACGGATTGAAACAGAGACAAACAGAGTGAAACAGAGGCAAACAGAGTTAAACAGAGGCAAACAGAGTGAAGCAGAGGCAAACAGACTTAAACAGAGGCAAACAGACTTAAACAGAGGCAAACAGAGTGAAACAGAGGCAAACAGAGTGAAACAGAGGCAAGCAGAGTAAAACAGAGGCAAACAGAGTGAAACAGAGGCAAACAGAGTGAAACAGAGGCAAACAGAGTGAAACAGAGGCAAACAGAGTTAAACAGTGGCAAACAGAGTGAAACAGAGGTTAACAGACTTAAACAGAGGCTAACAGAGTGAAACAGAGGCAAGATGACTTAAACAGAGGCAAACAGAGTGAAACAGAGGCAAACAGAGTGAAACAGAAACAAACAGTGTGAAACAGAGGCAAACAGAGTGAAACAGATGCAAAAGAGGCAAACAGACTTAAACAGAGGCAATCAGAGGCAAACAGAGTGAAACAGAGGCAAACAGAGTGAAACAGAGGCAAACAGAGTGAAACAGAGGCAAACAGAGGCAAACAGAGTGAAACAAAGGCAAACAGAGTGAAACAGAGGCAAACAGAGTGAAACAGAGGCAAACAGGTGAACAAGAGGCAAACAGAGTGAAACAGCGGCAAACAGAGTGAAACAGATGCAAACAGAGTGAAACAGAGCCAAACAGAGTGAAACAGAGGCAGACAGAGTGAAACAGAGGCAAACAGAGTGTAACAGAGGCAAAAAGAGTGAAACAAAGGCAAACAGAGTGAAACAGAGGCAAACAGACTTAAACAGAGGCAAACAGACTTAAAAAGAGACAAACAGACTGAAACAGAGGCAAACAGACTTAAACAGATGCAAACAGACGTAAACAGTTGCAAACAGACTTAAACAGAGGCAAACAGACTTAAACAGAGGAAAACAGACTTAAACAGAGGCAAACAGACTTAAACAGAGGCAGACAGAGGCAAACAGAGGCCAACAGGGGCAAACAGACTTAAACAGAGTTAAACAGAGTTAAACAGAGTTAAACAGAGGCAAGAAGAGTGAAACAGAGGCAAAAAGAGTGAAACAGAGGCAAAAAGAGTGAAACAGAGGCAAAACAGACTTAAACAGAGGCAATCAGAGGCAAACAGAGTGAAACAGAGGCAAACAGAGTGAAACAGAGGCAAACAGAGTGAAACAGAGGCAAACAGAGGGCAAACAGAGTGAAACAAAGGCAAACAGAGTGAAACAGAGGCAAACAGAGTGAAACAGAGGCAAACAGGTGAACAAGAGGCAAACAGAGTGAAACAGCGGCAAACAGAGTGAAACAGATGCAAACAGAGTGAAACAGAGCCAAACAGAGTGAAACAGAGGCAGACAGAGTGAAACAGAGGCAAACAGAGTGAAACAGAGGCAAAAAGAGTGAAACAAAGGCAAACAGAGTGAAACAGAGGCAAACAGACTTAAACAGAGGCAAACAGACTTAAAAAGAGACAAACAGACTGAAACAGAGGCAAACAGACTTAAACAGATGCAAACAGACGTAAACAGTTGCAAACAGACTTAAACAGAGGCAAACAGACTTAAACAGA
>JANJGN010005477.1:0-20257 GCA_026770705.1 Isurus oxyrinchus | reverse complement strand
CTCACTGTTTTATCTACTAAATTCACTCTGTTTTATCTACTGAACACTCGCTGTTTTAAGTCCCAAACTCTTGATGTTTCATCCCCTGAATTCACGCTGTTTTATCCCTGGAACTCTCACTGTTTTATCCAATGAAGACTTGCTATTTTATCTCCTGAACACATTCTGTTTTGTCCTCTGAGCACTTTGCTTTATCTCCTGAAAACTCTCTGTTTTATCCCCTGAACACTTGTTATTTTATCTCCTGAACTCTCATTATTTATCTCCCAAACTCTTGATATTTTATCCCTGAAAGCTCATTGTTTTATCCCCTGAATTGTTGCTGTTTCACCCCCTGTACTCTCGCTGTTTTATCCCCTGTACACACTGTTTTATTCCTGGAATTCTAGCTGTTTTATCACCTGAGCTCTCTCTGTTTAATCTCCTGAACTCTCACTATTTTATCTCCCGAATTCTTGCTGTTTTATCCCCTGAATTCTTGTTGTTTTATCCCATGAATTCTTATTATTTTGTACCCTAAACTCTCGCAGCTTTATCTCCTGAACTCTCTCTGTTTTATCCTCTGAACACTTGTTGTTTTATCTCCTGAACTCTCATTATTTATCTCCCAAACTCTTGATATTTTATCCCTGAAAGCTCATTGTTTTATCCCCTGAATTGTTGCTGTTTCAACCCCTGTACTCTCGCTGTTTTATCCCCTGCACACACTGTTTTATTCCTAGAATTCTAGCTGTTTTATCACCTGAGCTCTCTCTGTTTAATCTTCTGAACTCTCACTATTTTATCTCCCGAATTCTTGCTGTTTTATCCCCTGAATTCTTGTGTTTTATCCCATGAATTCTTATTATTTTGTACCCTGAACTCTCGCAGCTTTATCTCCTGAACTCTCTCTGTTTTATCTCTGAACTCTTACTGTTTTATCTCATAAACTCTCTCTGTTTTATCTGCTGAACACTCGCTGTTTTATGGTCCAAACACTTGCTGTTTTATCCCCAGAACTCTCGCTGCTTTATCCCTGGAACTCTCACTGTTTTATCCACTGAAGTCTTGCTGTTTTATCTCCTGAACACTCTCTGTTTTGTCCTCTGAACACTGTTTTATTCCTGAAGTCTCATTGTTTTATCCCCTGAATTCTTGCTGTTCTATCCCCTGAATTCTTGCTGTTTCACCCCCTGTACTCTCGTTGTTTTATACCCAGAATTTTTGCAGTTTTATCTCCTGAACTCTCACTGTTTTATCTCCTGATCTCTCACTGTTTTATCTACTAAATTCACTCTGTTTTATCTACTGAACACTCGCTGTTTTATGTCCCAAACTCTTGATGTTTCATCCCCTGAACTCACGCTGTTTTATCCCTGGAACTCTCACTGTTTTATCCACTGAAGACTCGCTATTTTATCTCCTGAACACATTCTGTTTTGTCCTCTGAACACTTTGCTTTATCTCCTGAACACTCTCTGTTTTATCCCCTGAACACTTGTTGTTTTATCTCCTGAACTCTCATTATTTATCTCCCAAACTCTTGATATTTTATCCCTGAAAGCTCATTGTTTTATCCCCTGAATTGTTGCTGTTTTATCCCCTGAATTGTTGCTTTTTCACCCAATGTACTCTCGCTGTTTTATCCCCTGCACACATTGTTTTATTCCTGGAATTCTGGCTGTTTTATCACCTGAGCTGTCTCTGTTTAATCTCCTGAACTCTCACTATTTTATCTCCCGAATTCTTGCTGTTTTATCCCCTGAATTCTTGCTGTTTTATCCCATGAATTATTATTATTTTGTACCCTGAACTCTCGCAGCTTTATCTCCTGAACTCTCTGTTTTATCTCCTGAACTCTTACTGTTTTATCTCATAAACTCTGTGTTTTATCTGCTGAACACTCGCTGTTTTATGTCCCAAACTCTTGCTGTTTTATCCCTGGAACTCTCACTGTTTTATCCACTGAAGTCTTGCTGTTTTATCTCCTGAACACTCTCTGTTTTGTCCTCTGAACACTGTTTTATTCCTGAAGTCTCATTGTTTTATTCCCTGAATTCTTGGTGTTTTATCTCCTGAGCTTTCTCTGTTTTATCTCCTGAACTCTTGCCATTTTATCTCCCAAACATTTGCTGTTTTATCCCTGATCTCTCACTGTTTTATCCCCTGAATTCTTGCTGCTTTATTCCCTGAACCCTCGCTGTTTTATCCGCTGAACTTTCACTGTTTTATCTCCAGAACACACTCTGTTTTATCCCCTGAACTCTTGCTGTTTTATCTCCTAAACTTTCTCTGTATAAGCCCCTGAATATCTCGCAGTTTTTTCACCTGAGCTCGCTCTGTTTTCCCTCCTGAACTCTTGCTGTTATATCTTCCAAACGCTTGCTGTTTTATCCCCTGAATTTTTGCCGTTTCATCTGCTGAAACCTAGCTGTTTTATCACCTGAACACTCTGTTTTATGCCCTGAATTTGCTGTTTTATCTCCTGAGCTCTCTATGTTTTATCTTTTGAACCCTAGCCATTTTATCTCCCAAACTCATGCTGTTTTATCCCTGAACTCTCACTGTTTTATCTTCTGAACTCTCACTATTTGATCCCCTGGATTCTTGCTGTTTTATCCCGTGAATTCTTGCTGCTTTATTCCTGAACCCTCACTGTTTTATCCGCTGAACTTTCACTGTTTTATTTCCAGAACACTTTCTGTTTTATCCCCTGAACTCTTGCTGTTTTATCTCCGGAACACGCTCTGTTTTATCACCTGAACTCTTGCTGTTTTATCTCCTAAACTTTCTCTGTATAAGCCCCTGAATATCTCGCAGTTTTATCACCTGAGCTCGCTCTGTTTTCCCTCCTGAACTCTTGCTGTTATATCTTCCAAACTCTTGCTGTTTTATCCCCTGAATTCTTGCCGTTTCATCTGCTGATTCCTAACTGTTTTATGACCTGAACACTCTGTTTTATGCCCTGAATTTGCTGTTTTATCTCCTGAGCTCTCTATGTTTTATCTTTTGAACCCTAGCCATTTTATCTCCCAAACTCATGCTGTTTTATCCCTGAACTCTCACTGTTTTATCTTCTGAACTCTCACTATTTTATCCCCTGGATTCTTGCTGTTTTATCCCGTGAATTCTTGCTGCTTCATCCCCTGAACTCTCACTGTTTTATCCGCTGAACTTTCACAGTTTTATTTCCTGAACACTCTCTGTTTTATCACCTGAACTCTTGCTGTTTTATCTCCTAAACTTTCTCTGTATAAACCCCTGAATATCTCGCAGTTTTATCACTTGAGCTCGCTCTGTTTTCCCTCCTGAACTCTTTCTGTTATATCTTCCAAACTCTTGCTGTTTTATCCACTGAATTATTGCCGATTCATCTGCTGCAATCTAGCTGTTTTATCACCTGAACACTCTGTTTTATGCCCTGAATTTGCAGTTTTATCTCCTGAACTCTCTTTGAATTATCTCCTGAACTCTCAGTTTGGTACCCTGTTTTATCTCCTGAGCTCTCTCTGTTTTATCTCATGAATTCTCACTGATTTATCCCCGAACTCTCACTATTCTATCCCCTGAATTCTTGCTGTTTTATCCCCTGAATTCTTGCTGTTTCATCCCCTGTACTCTCGTTGTTTTATACCCAGAATTTTTGCAGTTTTATCTCCTGAACTCTCACTGTTTTATCTCCTGATCTCTCACTGTTTTATCTACTAAATTCACTCTGTTTTATCTACTGAACACTCGCTGTTTTAAGTCCCAAACTCTTGATGTTTCATCCCCTGAATTCACGCTGTTTTATCCCTGGAACTCTCACTGTTTTATCCAATGAAGACTTGCTATTTTATCTCCTGAACACATAGTGTTTTGTCCTCTGAGCACTTTGCTTTATCTCCTGAAAACTCTCTGTTTTATCCCCTGAACACTTGTTATTTTATCTCCTGAACTCTCATTATTTATCTCCCAAACTCTTGATATTTTATCCCTGAAAGTTCATTGTTTTATCCCCTGAATTGTTGCTGTTTCACCCCCTGTACTCTCGCTGTTTTATCCCCTGTACACACTGTTTTATTCCTGGAATTCTAGCTGTTTTATCACCTGAGCTCTCTCTGTTTAATCTCCTGAACTCTCACTATTTTATCTCCCGAATTCTTGCTGTTTTATCCCCTGAATTCTTGTTGTTTTATCCCATGAATTCTTATTATTTTGTACCCTAAACTCTCGCAGCTTTATCTCCTGAACTCTCTCTGTTTTATCCTCTGAACACTTGTTGTTTTATCTCCTGAACTCTCATTATTTATCTCCCAAACTCTTGATATTTTATCCCTGAAAGCTCATTGTTTTATCCCCTGAATTGTTGCTGTTTTATCCCCTGAATTGTTGCTTTTTCACCCAATGTACTCTCGCTGTTTTATCCCCTGCACACATTGTTTTATTCCTGGAATTCTGGCTGTTTTATCACCTGAGCTCTCTCTGTTTAATCTCCTGAACTCTCACTATTTTATCTCCCGAATTCTTGCTGTTTTATCCCCTGAATTCTTGCTGTTTTATCCCATGAATTATTATTATTTTGTACCCTGAACTCTCGCAGCTTTATCTCCTGAACTCTCTGTTTTATCTCCTGAACTCTTACTGTTTTATCTCATAAACTCTGTGTTTTATCTGCTGAACACTCGCTGTTTTATGTCCCAAACTCTTGCTGTTTTATCCCTGGAACTCTCACTGTTTTATCCACTGAAGTCTTGCTGTTTTATCTCCTGAACACTCTCTGTTTTGTCCTCTGAACACTGTTTTATTCCTGAAGTCTCATTGTTTTATTCCCTGAATTCTTGGTGTTTTATCTCCTGAGCTTTCTCTGTTTTATCTCCTGAACTCTTGCCATTTTATCTCCCAAACATTTGCTGTTTTATCCCTGATCTCTCACTGTTTTATCCCCTGAATTCTTGCTGCTTTATTCCCTGAACCCTCGCTGTTTTATCCGCTGAACTTTCACTGTTTTATTTCCAGAACACACTCTGTTTTATCCCCTGAACTCTTGCTGTTTTATCTCCTAAACTTTCTCTGTATAAGCCCCTGAATATCTCACAGTTTTTTCACCTGAGCTCGCTCTGTTTTCCCTCCTGAACTCTTGCTGTTATATCTTCCAAACGCTTGCTGTTTTATCCCCTGAATTTTTGCCGTTTCATCTGCTGAAACCTAGCTGTTTTATCACCTGAACACTCTGTTTTATGCCCTGAATTTGCTGTTTTATCTCCTGAGCTCTCTATGTTTTATCTTTTGAACACTAGCCATTTTATCTCCCAAACTCATGCTGTTTTATCCCTGAACTCTCACTGTTTTATCTTCTGAACTCTCACTATTTGATCCCCTGGATTCTTGCTGTTTTATCCCGTGAATTCTTGCTGCTTTATTCCTGAACCCTCGCTGTTTTATCCGCTGAACTTTCACTGTTTTATTTCCAGAACACTTTCTGTTTTATCCCCTGAACTCTTGCTGTTTTATCTCCGGAACACGCTCTGTTTTATCACCTGAACTCTTGCTGTTTTATCTCCTAAACTTTCTCTGTATAAGCCCCTGAATATCTCGCAGTTTTATCACCTGAGCTCGCTCTGTTTTCCCTCCTGAACTCTTGCTGTTATATCTTCCAAACTCTTGCTGTTTTATCCCCTGAATTCTTGCCGTTTCATCTGCTGATTCCTAACTGTTTTATGACCTGAACACTCTGTTTTATGCCCTGAATTTGCTGTTTTATCTCCTGAGCTCTCTATGTTTTATCTTTTGAACCCTAGCCATTTTATCTCCCAAACTCATGCTGTTTTATCCCTGAACTCTCACTGTTTTATCTTCTGAACTCTCACTATTTTATCCCCTGGATTCTTGCTGTTTTATCCCGTGAATTCTTGCTGCTTCATCCCCTGAACTCTCACTGTTTTATCCGCTGAACTTTCACAGTTTTATTTCCTGAACACTCTCTGTTTTATCACCTGAACTCTTGCTGTTTTATCTCCTAAACTTTCTCTGTATAAACCCCTGAATATCTCGCAGTTTTATCACTTGAGCTCGCTCTGTTTTCCCTCCTGAACTCTTTCTGTTATATCTTCCAAACTCTTGCTGTTTTATCCACTGAATTATTGCCGATTCATCTGCTGCAATCTAGCTGTTTTATCACCTGAACACTCTGTTTTATGCCCTGAATTTGCAGTTTTATCTCCTGAACTCTCTTTGAATTATCTCCTGAACTCTCAGTTTGGTACCCTGTTTTATCTCCTGAGCTCTCTCTGTTTTATCTCATGAATTCTCACTGATTTATCCCCGAACTCTCACTATTCTATCCCCTGAATTCTTGCTGTTTTATCCCCTGAATTCTTGCTGTTTCATCCCCTGTACTCTCGTTGTTTTATACCCAGAATTTTTGCAGTTTTATCTCCTGAACTCTCACTGTTTTATCTCCTGATCTCTCACTGTTTTATCTACTAAATTCACTCTGTTTTATCTACTGAACACTCGCTGTTTTAAGTCCCAAACTCTTGATGTTTCATCCGCTGAATTCACGCTGTTTTATCCCTGGAACTCTCACTGTTTTATCCAATGAAGACTTGCTATTTTATCTCCTGAACACATTCTGTTTTGTCCTCTGAGCACTTTGCTTTATCTCCTGAAAACTCTCTGTTTTATCCCCTGAACACTTGTTATTTTATCTCCTGAACTCTCATTATTTATCTCCCAAACTCTTGATATTTTATCCCTGAAAGCTCATTGTTTTATCCCCTGAATTGTTGCTGTTTCACCCCCTGTACTCTCGCTGTTTTATCCCCTGTACACACTGTTTTATTCCTGGAATTCTAGCTGTTTTATCACCTGAGCTCTCTCTGTTTAATCTCCTGAACTCTCACTATTTTATCTCCCGAATTCTTGCTGTTTTATCCCCTGAATTCTTGTTGTTTTATCCCATGAATTCTTATTATTTTGTACCCTAAACTCTCGCAGCTTTATCTCCTGAACTCTCTCTGTTTTATCCTCTGAACACTTGTTGTTTTATCTCCTGAACTCTCATTATTTATCTCCCAAACTCTTGATATTTTATCCCTGAAAGCTCATTGTTTTATCCCCTGAATTGTTGCTGTTTCAACCCCTGTACTCTCGCTGTTTTATCCCCTGCACACACTGTTTTATTCCTAGAATTCTAGCTGTTTTATCACCTGAGCTCTCTCTGTTTAATCTTCTGAACTCTCACTATTTTATCTCCCGAATTCTTGCTGTTTTATCCCCTGAATTCTTGTGTTTTATCCCATGAATTCTTATTATTTTGTACCCTGAACTCTCGCAGCTTTATCTCCTGAACTCTCTCTGTTTTATCTCTGAACTCTTACTGTTTTATCTCATAAACTCTCTCTGTTTTATCTGCTGAACACTCGCTGTTTTATGGTCCAAACACTTGCTGTTTTATCCCCAGAACTCTCGCTGCTTTATCCCTGGAACTCTCACTGTTTTATCCACTGAAGTCTTGCTGTTTTATCTCCTGAACACTCTCTGTTTTGTCCTCTGAACACTGTTTTATTCCTGAAGTCTCATTGTTTTATCCCCTGAATTCTTGCTGTTCTATCCCCTGAATTCTTGCTGTTTCACCCCCTGTACTCTCGTTGTTTTATACCCAGAATTTTTGCAGTTTTATCTCCTGAACTCTCACTGTTTTATCTCCTGATCTCTCACTGTTTTATCTACTAAATTCACTCTGTTTTATCTACTGAACACTCGCTGTTTTATGTCCCAAACTCTTGATGTTTCATCCCCTGAACTCACGCTGTTTTATCCCTGGAACTCTCACTGTTTTATCCACTGAAGACTCGCTATTTTATCTCCTGAACACATTCTGTTTTGTCCTCTGAACACTTTGCTTTATCTCCTGAACACTCTCTGTTTTATCCCCTGAACACTTGTTGTTTTATCTCCTGAACTCTCATTATTTATCTCCCAAACTCTTGATATTTTATCCCTGAAAGCTCATTGTTTTATCCCCTGAATTGTTGCTGTTTTATCCCCTGAATTGTTGCTTTTTCACCCAATGTACTCTCGCTGTTTTATCCCCTGCACACATTGTTTTATTCCTGGAATTCTGGCTGTTTTATCACCTGAGCTGTCTCTGTTTAATCTCCTGAACTCTCACTATTTTATCTCCCGAATTCTTGCTGTTTTATCCCCTGAATTCTTGCTGTTTTATCCCATGAATTATTATTATTTTGTACCCTGAACTCTCGCAGCTTTATCTCCTGAACTCTCTGTTTTATCTCCTGAACTCTTACTGTTTTATCTCATAAACTCTGTGTTTTATCTGCTGAACACTCGCTGTTTTATGTCCCAAACTCTTGCTGTTTTATCCCTGGAACTCTCACTGTTTTATCCACTGAAGTCTTGCTGTTTTATCTCCTGAACACTCTCTGTTTTGTCCTCTGAACACTGTTTTATTCCTGAAGTCTCATTGTTTTATCCCCTGAATTCTTGCTGTTCTATCCCCTGAATTCTTGCTGTTTCACCCCCTGTACTCTCGTTGTTTTATACCCAGAATTTTTGCAGTTTTATCTCCTGAACTCTCACTGTTTTATCTCCTGATCTCTCACTGTTTTATCTACTAAATTCACTCTGTTTTATCTACTGAACACTCGCTGTTTTATGTCCCAAACTCTTGATGTTTCATCCCCTGAACTCACGCTGTTTTATCCCTGGAACTCTCACTGTTTTATCCACTGAAGACTCGCTATTTTATCTCCTGAACACATTCTGTTTTGTCCTCTGAACACTTTGCTTTATCTCCTGAACACTCTCTGTTTTATCCCCTGAACACTTGTTGTTTTATCTCCTGAACTCTCAGTATTTATCTCCCAAACTCTTGATATTTTATCCCTGAAAGCTCATTGTTTTATCCCCTGAATTGTTGCTGTTTTATCCCCTGAATTGTTGCTTTTTCACCCAATGTACTCTCACTGTTTTATCCCCTGCACACATTGTTTTATTCCTGGAATTCTGGCTGTTTTATCACCTGAGCTCTCTCTGTTTAATCTCCTGAACTCTCACTATTTTATCTCCCGAATTCTTGCTGTTTTATCCCCTGAATTCTTGCTGTTTTATCCCATGAATTATTATTATTTTGAACCCTGAACTCTCGCAGCTTTATCTCCTGAACTCTCTGTTTTATCTCCTGAACTCTTACTGTTTTATCTCATAAACTCTGTGTTTTATCTGCTGAACACTCGCTGTTTTATGTCCCAAACTCTTGCTGTTTTATCCCTGGAACTCTCACTGTTTTATCCACTGAAGTCTTGCTGTTTTATCTCCTGAACACTCTCTGTTTTGTCCTCTGAACACTCTATTTTATCCCTGAACTCTCATTGTTTTATCCCCTGAATTCTTGGTGTTTTATCTCCTGAGCTTTCTCTGTTTTATCTCCTGAACTCTTGCCATTTTATCTCCCAAACATTTGCTGTTTTATCCCTGATCTCTCACTGTTTTATCCCCTGAATTCTTGCTGCTTTATTCCCTGAACCCTCGCTGTTTTATCCGCTGAACTTTCACTGTTTTATTTCCAGAACCCACTCTGTTTTATCCCCTGAACTCTTGCTGTTTTATCTCCTAAACTTTCTCTGTATAAGCCCCTGAATATCTCACAGTTTTTTCACCTGAGCTCGCTCTGTTTTCCCTCCTGAACTCTTGCTGTTATATCTTCCAAACGCTTGCTGTTTTATCCCCTAGATTTTTGCCGTTTCATCTGCTGAAACCTAGCTGTTTTATCACCTGAACACTCTGTTTTATGCCCTGAATTTGCTGTTTTATCTCCTGAGCTCTCTATGTTTTATCTTTTGAACACTAGCCATTTTATCTCCCAAACTCATGCTGTTTTATCCCTGAACTCTCACTGTTTTATCTTCTGAACTCTCACTATTTGATCCCCTGGATTCTTGCTGTTTTATCCCGTGAATTCTTGCTGCTTTATTCCTGAACCCTCGCTGTTTTATCCGCTGAACTTTCACTGTTTTATTTCCAGAACACTTTCTGTTTTATCCCCTGAACTCTTGCTGTTTTATCTCCGGAACACGCTCTGTTTTATCACCTGAACTCTTGCTGTTTTATCTCCTAAACTTTCTCTGTATAAGCCCCTGAATATCTCGCAGTTTTATCACCTGAGCTCGCTCTGTTTTCCCTCCTGAACTCTTGCTGTTATATCTTCCAAACTCTTGCTGTTTTATCCCCTGAATTCTTGCCGTTTCATCTGCTGATTCCTAACTGTTTTATGACCTGAACACTCTGTTTTATGCCCTGAATTTGCTGTTTTATCTCCTGAGCTCTCTATGTTTTATCTTTTGAACCCTAGCCATTTTATCTCCCAAACTCATGCTGTTTTATCCCTGAACTCTCACTGTTTTATCTTCTGAACTCTCACTATTTTATCCCCTGGATTCTTGCTGTTTTATCCCGTGAATTCTTGCTGCTTCATCCCCTGAACTCTCACTGTTTTATCCGCTGAACTTTCACAGTTTTATTTCCTGAACACTCTCTGTTTTATCACCTGAACTCTTGCTGTTTTATCTCCTAAACTTTCTCTGTATAAACCCCTGAATATCTCGCAGTTTTATCACTTGAGCTCGCTCTGTTTTCCCTCCTGAACTCTTTCTGTTATATCTTCCAAACTCTTGCTGTTTTATCCACTGAATTATTGCCGATTCATCTGCTGCAATCTAGCTGTTTTATCACCTGAACACTCTGTTTTATGCCCTGAATTTGCAGTTTTATCTCCTGAACTCTCTTTGAATTATCTCCTGAACTCTCAGTTTGGTACCCTGTTTTATCTCCTGAGCTCTCTCTGTTTTATCTCATGAATTCTCACTGATTTATCCCCGAACTCTCACTATTCTATCCCCTGAATTCTTGCTGTTTTATCCCCTGAATTCTTGCTGTTTCATCCCCTGTACTCTCGTTGTTTTATACCCAGAATTTTTGCAGTTTTATCTCCTGAACTCTCACTGTTTTATCTCCTGATCTCTCACTGTTTTATCTACTAAATTCACTCTGTTTTATCTACTGAACACTCGCTGTTTTAAGTCCCAAACTCTTGATGTTTCATCCCCTGAATTCACGCTGTTTTATCCCTGGAACTCTCACTGTTTTATCCAATGAAGACTTGCTATTTTATCTCCTGAACACATTCTGTTTTGTCCTCTGAGCACTTTGCTTTATCTCCTGAAAACTCTCTGTTTTATCCCCTGAACACTTGTTATTTTATCTCCTGAACTCTCATTATTTATCTCCCAAACTCTTGATATTTTATCCCTGAAAGCTCATTGTTTTATCCCCTGAATTGTTGCTGTTTCACCCCCTGTACTCTCGCTGTTTTATCCCCTGTACACACTGTTTTATTCCTGGAATTCTAGCTGTTTTATCACCTGAGCTCTCTCTGTTTAATCTCCTGAACTCTCACTATTTTATCTCCCGAATTCTTGCTGTTTTATCCCCTGAATTCTTGTTGTTTTATCCCATGAATTCTTATTATTTTGTACCCTAAACTCTCGCAGCTTTATCTCCTGAACTCTCTCTGTTTTATCCTCTGAACACTTGTTGTTTTATCTCCTGAACTCTCATTATTTATCTCCCAAACTCTTGATATTTTATCCCTGAAAGCTCATTGTTTTATCCCCTGAATTGTTGCTGTTTCAACCCCTGTACTCTCGCTGTTTTATCCCCTGCACACACTGTTTTATTCCTAGAATTCTAGCTGTTTTATCTCCTGAACTCTCTCTGTATTATCTCCTGAACTCTTACTGTTTTATCTCATAAACTCTCTCTGTTTTATCTGCTGAACACTCGCTGTTTTATGGTCCAAACACTTGCTGTTTTATCCCCAGAACTCTCGCTGCTTTATCCCTGGAACTCTCACTGTTTTATCCACTGAAGTCTTGCTGTTTTATCTCCTGAACACTCTCTGTTTTGTCCTCTGAACACTGTTTTATTCCTGAAGTCTCATTGTTTTATCCCCTGAATTCTTGCTGTTCTATCCCCTGAATTCTTGCTGTTTCACCCCCTGTACTCTCGTTGTTTTATACCCAGAATTTTTGCAGTTTTATCTCCTGAACTCTCACTGTTTTATCTCCTGATCTCTCACTGTTTTATCTACTAAATTCACTCTGTTTTATCTACTGAACACTCGCTGTTTTATGTCCCAAACTCTTGATGTTTCATCCCCTGAACTCACGCTGTTTTATCCCTGGAACTCTCACTGTTTTATCCACTGAAGACTCGCTATTTTATCTCCTGAACACATTCTGTTTTGTCCTCTGAACACTTTGCTTTATCTCCTGAACACTCTCTGTTTTATCCCCTGAACACTTGTTGTTTTATCTCCTGAACTCTCATTATTTATCTCCCAAACTCTTGATATTTTATCCCTGAAAGCTCATTGTTTTATCCCCTGAATTGTTGCTGTTTTATCCCCTGAATTGTTGCTTTTTCACCCAATGTACTCTCGCTGTTTTATCCCCTGCACACATTGTTTTATTCCTGGAATTCTGGCTGTTTTATCACCTGAGCTGTCTCTGTTTAATCTCCTGAACTCTCACTATTTTATCTCCCGAATTCTTGCTGTTTTATCCCCTGAATTCTTGCTGTTTTATCCCATGAATTATTATTATTTTGTACCCTGAACTCTCGCAGCTTTATCTCCTGAACTCTCTGTTTTATCTCCTGAACTCTTACTGTTTTATCTCATAAACTCTGTGTTTTATCTGCTGAACACTCGCTGTTTTATGTCCCAAACTCTTGCTGTTTTATCCCTGGAACTCTCACTGTTTTATCCACTGAAGTCTTGCTGTTTTATCTCCTGAACACTCTCTGTTTTGTCCTCTGAACACTGTTTTATTCCTGAAGTCTCATTGTTTTATCCCCTGAATTCTTGCTGTTCTATCCCCTGAATTCTTGCTGTTTCACCCCCTGTACTCTCGTTGTTTTATACCCAGAATTTTTGCAGTTTTATCTCCTGAACTCTCACTGTTTTATCTCCTGATCTCTCACTGTTTTATCTACTAAATTCACTCTGTTTTATCTACTGAACACTCGCTGTTTTATGTCCCAAACTCTTGATGTTTCATCCCCTGAACTCACGCTGTTTTATCCCTGGAACTCTCACTGTTTTATCCACTGAAGACTCGCTATTTTATCTCCTGAACACATTCTGTTTTGTCCTCTGAACACTTTGCTTTATCTCCTGAACACTCTCTGTTTTATCCCCTGAACACTTGTTGTTTTATCTCCTGAACTCTCAGTATTTATCTCCCAAACTCTTGATATTTTATCCCTGAAAGCTCATTGTTTTATCCCCTGAATTGTTGCTGTTTTATCCCCTGAATTGTTGCTTTTTCACCCAATGTACTCTCACTGTTTTATCCCCTGCACACATTGTTTTATTCCTGGAATTCTGGCTGTTTTATCACCTGAGCTCTCTCTGTTTAATCTCCTGAACTCTCACTATTTTATCTCCCGAATTCTTGCTGTTTTATCCCCTGAATTCTTGCTGTTTTATCCCATGAATTATTATTATTTTGAACCCTGAACTCTCGCAGCTTTATCTCCTGAACTCTCTGTTTTATCTCCTGAACTCTTACTGTTTTATCTCATAAACTCTGTGTTTTATCTGCTGAACACTCGCTGTTTTATGTCCCAAACTCTTGCTGTTTTATCCCTGGAACTCTCACTGTTTTATCCACTGAAGTCTTGCTGTTTTATCTCCTGAACACTCTCTGTTTTGTCCTCTGAACACTCTATTTTATCCCTGAACTCTCATTGTTTTATCCCCTGAATTCTTGGTGTTTTATCTCCTGAGCTTTCTCTGTTTTATCTCCTGAACTCTTGCCATTTTATCTCCCAAACATTTGCTGTTTTATCCCTGATCTCTCACTGTTTTATCCCCTGAATTCTTGCTGCTTTATTCCCTGAACCCTCGCTGTTTTATCCGCTGAACTTTCACTGTTTTATTTCCAGAACCCACTCTGTTTTATCCCCTGAACTCTTGCTGTTTTATCTCCTAAACTTTCTCTGTATAAGCCCCTGAATATCTCACAGTTTTTTCACCTGAGCTCGCTCTGTTTTCCCTCCTGAACTCTTGCTGTTATATCTTCCAAACGCTTGCTGTTTTATCCCCTAGATTTTTGCCGTTTCATCTGCTGAAACCTAGCTGTTTTATCACCTGAACACTCTGTTTTATGCCCTGAATTTGCTGTTTTATCTCCTGAGCTCTCTATGTTTTATCTTTTGAACACTAGCCATTTTATCTCCCAAACTCATGCTGTTTTATCCCTGAACTCTCACTGTTTTATCTTCTGAACTCTCACTATTTGATCCCCTGGATTCTTGCTGTTTTATCCCGTGAATTCTTGCTGCTTTATTCCTGAACCCTCGCTGTTTTATCCGCTGAACTTTCACTGTTTTATTTCCAGAACACTTTCTGTTTTATCCCCTGAACTCTTGCTGTTTTATCTCCGGAACACGCTCTGTTTTATCACCTGAACTCTTGCTGTTTTATCTCCTAAACTTTCTCTGTATAAGCCCCTGAATATCTCGCAGTTTTATCACCTGAGCTCGCTCTGTTTTCCCTCCTGAACTCTTGCTGTTATATCTTCCAAACTCTTGCTGTTTTATCCCCTGAATTCTTGCCGTTTCATCTGCTGATTCCTAACTGTTTTATGACCTGAACACTCTGTTTTATGCCCTGAATTTGCTGTTTTATCTCCTGAGCTCTCTATGTTTTATCTTTTGAACCCTAGCCATTTTATCTCCCAAACTCATGCTGTTTTATCCCTGAACTCTCACTGTTTTATCTTCTGAACTCTCACTATTTTATCCCCTGGATTCTTGCTGTTTTATCCCGTGAATTCTTGCTGCTTCATCCCCTGAACTCTCACTGTTTTATCCGCTGAACTTTCACAGTTTTATTTCCTGAACACTCTCTGTTTTATCACCTGAACTCTTGCTGTTTTATCTCCTAAACTTTCTCTGTATAAACCCCTGAATATCTCGCAGTTTTATCACTTGAGCTCGCTCTGTTTTCCCTCCTGAACTCTTTCTGTTATATCTTCCAAACTCTTGCTGTTTTATCCACTGAATTATTGCCGATTCATCTGCTGCAATCTAGCTGTTTTATCACCTGAACACTCTGTTTTATGCCCTGAATTTGCAGTTTTATCTCCTGAACTCTCTTTGAATTATCTCCTGAACTCTCAGTTTGGTACCCCTGTTTTATCTCCTGAGCTCTCTCTGTTTTATCTCATGAATTCGCACTGATTTATCCCCGAACTCTCACTATTCTATCCCCTGAATTCTTGCTGTTTTATCCCCTGAATTCTTGCTGTTTCATCCCCTGTACTCTCGTTGTTTTATACCCAGAATTTTTGCAGTTTTATCTCCTGAACTCTCACTGTTTTATCTCCTGATCTCTCACTGTTTTATCTACTAAATTCACTCTGTTTTATCTACTGAACACTCGCTGTTTTAAGTCCCAAACTCTTGATGTTTCATCCCCTGAATTCACGCTGTTTTATCCCTGGAACTCTCACTGTTTTATCCAATGAAGACTTGCTATTTTATCTCCTGAACACATTCTGTTTTGTCCTCTGAGCACTTTGCTTTATCTCCTGAAAACTCTCTGTTTTATCCCCTGAACACTTGTTATTTTATCTCCTGAACTCTCATTATTTATCTCCCAAACTCTTGATATTTTATCCCTGAAAGCTCATTGTTTTATCCCCTGAATTGTTGCTGTTTCACCCCCTGTACTCTCGCTGTTTTATCCCCTGTACACACTGTTTTATTCCTGGAATTCTAGCTGTTTTATCACCTGAGCTCTCTCTGTTTAATCTCCTGAACTCTCACTATTTTATCTCCCGAATTCTTGCTGTTTTATCCCCTGAATTCTTGTTGTTTTATCCCATGAATTCTTATTATTTTGTACCCTAAACTCTCGCAGCTTTATCTCCTGAACTCTCTCTGTTTTATCCTCTGAACACTTGTTGTTTTATCTCCTGAACTCTCATTATTTATCTCCCAAACTCTTGATATTTTATCCCTGAAAGCTCATTGTTTTATCCCCTGAATTGTTGCTGTTTCAACCCCTGTACTCTCGCTGTTTTATCCCCTGCACACACTGTTTTATTCCTAGAATTCTAGCTGTTTTATCACCTGAGCTCTCTCTGTTTAATCTTCTGAACTCTCACTATTTTATCTCCCGAATTCTTGCTGTTTTATCCCCTGAATTCTTGTGTTTTATCCCATGAATTCTTATTATTTTGTACCCTGAACTCTCGCAGCTTTATCTCCTGAACTCTCTCTGTATTATCTCCTGAACTCTTACTGTTTTATCTCATAAACTCTCTCTGTTTTATCTGCTGAACACTCGCTGTTTTATGGTCCAAACACTTGCTGTTTTATCCCCAGAACTCTCGCTGCTTTATCCCTGGAACTCTCACTGTTTTATCCACTGAAGTCTTGCTGTTTTATCTCCTGAACACTCTCTGTTTTGTCCTCTGAACACTGTTTTATTCCTGAAGTCTCATTGTTTTATCCCCTGAATTCTTGCTGTTCTATCCCCTGAATTCTTGCTGTTTCACCCCCTGTACTCTCGTTGTTTTATACCCAGAATTTTTGCAGTTTTATCTCCTGAACTCTCACTGTTTTATCTCCTGATCTCTCACTGTTTTATCTACTAAATTCACTCTGTTTTATCTACTGAACACTCGCTGTTTTATGTCCCAAACTCTTGATGTTTCATCCCCTGAACTCACGCTGTTTTATCCCTGGAACTCTCACTGTTTTATCCACTGAAGACTCGCTATTTTATCTCCTGAACACATTCTGTTTTGTCCTCTGAACACTTTGCTTTATCTCCTGAACACTCTCTGTTTTATCCCCTGAACACTTGTTGTTTTATCTCCTGAACTCTCATTATTTATCTCCCAAACTCTTGATATTTTATCCCTGAAAGCTCATTGTTTTATCCCCTGAATTGTTGCTGTTTTATCCCCTGAATTGTTGCTTTTTCACCCAATGTACTCTCGCTGTTTTATCCCCTGCACACATTGTTTTATTCCTGGAATTCTGGCTGTTTTATCACCTGAGCTGTCTCTGTTTAATCTCCTGAACTCTCACTATTTTATCTCCCGAATTCTTGCTGTTTTATCCCCTGAATTCTTGCTGTTTTATCCCATGAATTATTATTATTTTGTACCCTGAACTCTCGCAGCTTTATCTCCTGAACTCTCTGTTTTATCTCCTGAACTCTTACTGTTTTATCTCATAAACTCTGTGTTTTATCTGCTGAACACTCGCTGTTTTATGTCCCAAACTCTTGCTGTTTTATCCCTGGAACTCTCACTGTTTTATCCACTGAAGTCTTGCTGTTTTATCTCCTGAACACTCTCTGTTTTGTCCTCTGAACACTGTTTTATTCCTGAAGTCTCATTGTTTTATCCCCTGAATTCTTGCTGTTCTATCCCCTGAATTCTTGCTGTTTCACCCCCTGTACTCTCGTTGTTTTATACCCAGAATTTTTGCAGTTTTATCTCCTGAACTCTCACTGTTTTATCTCCTGATCTCTCACTGTTTTATCTACTAAATTCACTCTGTTTTATCTACTGAACACTCGCTGTTTTATGTCCCAAACTCTTGATGTTTCATCCCCTGAACTCACGCTGTTTTATCCCTGGAACTCTCACTGTTTTATCCACTGAAGACTCGCTATTTTATCTCCTGAACACATTCTGTTTTGTCCTCTGAACACTTTGCTTTATCTCCTGAACACTCTCTGTTTTATCCCCTGAACACTTGTTGTTTTATCTCCTGAACTCTCAGTATTTATCTCCCAAACTCTTGATATTTTATCCCTGAAAGCTCATTGTTTTATCCCCTGAATTGTTGCTGTTTTATCCCCTGAATTGTTGCTTTTTCACCCAATGTACTCTCACTGTTTTATCCCCTGCACACATTGTTTTATTCCTGGAATTCTGGCTGTTTTATCACCTGAGCTCTCTCTGTTTAATCTCCTGAACTCTCACTATTTTATCTCCCGAATTCTTGCTGTTTTATCCCCTGAATTCTTGCTGTTTTATCCCATGAATTATTATTATTTTGAACCCTGAACTCTCGCAGCTTTATCTCCTGAACTCTCTGTTTTATCTCCTGAACTCTTACTGTTTTATCTCATAAACTCTGTGTTTTATCTGCTGAAACACTCGCTGTTTTATGTCCCAAACTCTTGCTGTTTTATCCCTGGAACTCTCACTGTTTTATCCACTGAAGTCTTGCTGTTTTATCTCCTGAACACTCTCTGTTTTGTCCTCTGAACACTCTATTTTATCCCTGAACTCTCATTGTTTTATCCCTGAATTCTTGGTGTTTTATCTCCTGAGCTTTCTCTGTTTTATCTCCTGAACTCTTGCCATTTTATCTCCCAAACATTTGCTGTTTTATCCCTGATCTCTCACTGTTTTATCCCCTGAATTCTTGCTGCTTTATTCCCTGAACCCTCGCTGTTTTATCCGCTGAACTTTCACTGTTTTATTTCCAGAACCCACTCTGTTTTATCCCCCTGAACTCTTGCTGTTTTATCTCCTAAACTTTCTCTGTATAAGCCCCTGAATATCTCACAGTTTTTTTCACCTGAGCTCGCTCTGTTTTCCCTCCTGAACTCTTGCTGTTATATCTTCCAAACGCTTGCTGTTTTATCCCTAGATTTTTGCCGTTTCATCTGCTGAAACCTAGCTGTTTTATCACCTGAACACTCTGTTTTATGCCCTGAATTTGCTGTTTTATCTCCTGAGCTCTCTATGTTTTATCTTTTGAACACTAGCCATTTTATCTCCCAAACTCATGCTGTTTTTATCCCTGAACTCTCACTGTTTTATCTTCTGAACTCTCACTATTTGATCCCCTGGATTCTTGCTGTTTTATCCCGTGAATTCTTGCTGCTTTATTCCTGAACCCTCGCTGTTTTATCCGCTGAACTTTCACTGTTTTATTTCCAGAACACTTTCTGTTTTATCCCCTGAACTCTTGCTGTTTTATCTCCGGAACACGCTCTGTTTTTATCACCTGAACTCTTGCTGTTTTATCTCCTAAACTTTCTCTGTATAAGCCCCTGAATATCTCTCGCAGTTTTATCACCTGAGCTCGCTCTGTTTTCCCTCCAACTCTTGCTGTTATATCTTCCAAACTCTTGCTGTTTTATCCCCTGAATTCTTGCCGTTTCATCTGCTGATTCCTAACTGTTTTATGACCTGAACACTCTGTTTTATGCCCTGAATTTGCTGTTTTATCTCCTGAGCTCTCTATGTTTTATCTTTTGAACCCTAGCCATTTTATCTCCCAAACTCATGCTGTTTTATCCCTGAACTCTCACTGTTTTATCTTCTGAACTCTCACTATTTTATCCCCTGGATTCTTGCTGTTTTATCCCGTGAATTCTTGCTGCTTCATCCCCTGAACTCTCACTGTTTTATCCGCTGAACTTTCACAGTTTTATTTCCTGAACACTCTCTGTTTTATCACCTGAACTCTTGCTGTTTTATCTCCTAAACTTTCTCTGTATAAACCCCTGAATATCTCGCAGTTTTATCACTTGAGCTCGCTCTGTTTTCCCTCCTGAACTCTTTCTGTTATATCTTCCAAACTCTTGCTGTTTTATCCACTGAATTATTGCCGATTCATCTGCTGCAATCTAGCTGTTTTATCACCTGAACACTCTGTTTTATGCCCTGAATTTGCAGTTTTATCTCCTGAACTCTCTTTGAATTATCTCCTGAACTCTCAGTTTGGTACCCTGTTTTATCTCCTGAGCTCTCTCTGTTTTATCTCATGAATTCTCACTGATTTATCCCCGAACTCTCACTATTCTATCCCCTGAATTCTTGCTGTTTTATCCCCTGAATTCTTGCTGTTTCATCCCCTGTACTCTCGTTGTTTTATACCCAGAATTTTTGCAGTTTTATCTCCTGAACTCTCACTGTTTTATCTCCTGATCTCTCACTGTTTTATCTACTAAATTCACTCTGTTTTATCTACTGAACACTCGCTGTTTTAAGTCCCAAACTCTTGATGTTTCATCCCCTGAATTCACGCTGTTTTATCCCTGGAACTCTCACTGTTTTATCCAATGAAGACTTGCTATTTTATCTCCTGAACACATTCTGTTTTGTCCTCTGAGCACTTTGCTTTATCTCCTGAAAACTCTCTGTTTTATCCCCTGAACACTTGTTATTTT
>JANJGN010005476.1:0-20292 GCA_026770705.1 Isurus oxyrinchus | reverse complement strand
ACCTCAACATTGAAAAACAACAACAACCTCAACATTGAATAACACCAACAAATTCAACAACAACCTCAACATTGAAAAACACCAACAAATTCAACAACAACCTCAGCATTGAAAAACAACAACAACCTCAACATTGAAAAACAACAACAACCTCAACATTGAAAAACAACAACAACCTCAACATTGAATAACACCAAGAAATTCAACAACAACCTCAACATTGAAAAACAACCACAACTTCAACATAGAAAAACACCAACAAATTCAACAACAACCACAACATTGAAAAACAACAACAAACTCAACATTGAGAAACGCCAACAAATTCAACAACAACCTCAACATTGAAAAACAACAACAACCTCAACATTGAAAAACACCAACAAATTCAACAATACCCTCAACATTGAAAAACAACAACAACCTCAACATTGAAAAACACCAACAAATTCAACAACAACCTCAACATTGAAAAACACCAACAAATTCAACAACAACCTCAACATTGAAAAACAACAACAACCTCAACATTGAAAAACACCAACAAATGCAACAACAGCCTCAACATTGAAAAACAACAACAACCTCAACATTGAAAAACACCAACAAATTCAACAACAACCTCAACATTGAAAAACACCAACAAATTCAACAACAACCTCAGCATTGAAAAACAACAACAACCTCAACATTGAAAAACACCAACAAATTCAACAACAACCTCAACATTGAAAAACAACAACAACCTCAACAGTGAAAAACACCAACAAATTCAACAACAACTTCAACATTGAAAAACACCAACAAATTCAACAGCAACCTCGAAATTGAAAAACACCAACAAATTCAACAACAACCTCAACATTGAAAAACAACAACAACCTCAACATTGAAAAACACCAACAAATTCAACAACAACCTCAACATTGAAAAACAACAACAACTTCAACATTGAAAAACACCAACAAATTCAACATCAACCTCAACATTGAAAAACACCAACAAATTCAACAACAACCTCAACATTGAAAAACAACAACAATCTCAACATTGAAAAACAGCAACAAATTCAACAACAACCTCAACATTGAAAAACAGCAACAACCTCAACATTTAAAAACACCAACAAATTCAACAACAACCTCAACATTGAAAAACACCAACAAATTCAACAACAACCTCAACATTGAAAAACACCACCAAATTCAACAACAAACTCAACATTGAAAAACACCAACAAATTCAACAACAACCTCAACATTGAAAAACAACAACAACCTCAACATTGAAAAACACCAACAAATTCAACAACAACCTCAACATTGAAAAGCACCAACAAATTCAACAACAACCTCAACATTGAAAAACAACAACAACCTCAACATTGAAAAACACCAACAAATTCAACAACAACCTCAACATTGAAAAACACCAACAAATTCAACAACAACCTCAGCATTGAAAAACAACAACAACCTCAAGATTGAAAAACACCAACAAATTCAACAACAACCTCAACATTGAAAAACAACAACAACCTCAACATTGAAAAACACCAACAAATTCAACAACAACCTCAACATTGAAAAACACCAACAAATTCAACAACAACCTCGAAATTGAAAAACACCAACAAATTCAACAACAACCTCAGCATTGAAAAACAACAACAACCTCAACATTGAAAAAACAACAACAACCTCAACATTGAAAAACAACAACAACCTCAACATTGAATAACACCAAGAAATTCAACAACAACCTCAACATTGAAAAACAACTTCAACATAGAAAAACACCAACAAATTCAACAACAACCACAACATTGAAAAACAACAACAAACTCAACATTGAGAAACACCAACAAATTCAACAACAACCTCAACATTGAAAAACAACAACAACCTCAACATTGAAAAACACCAACAAATTCAACAATACCCTCAACATTGAAAAACAACAACAACCTCAACATTGAAAAACACCAACAAATTCAACAACAACCTCAACATTGAAAAACACCAACAAATTCAACAACAACCTCAACATTGAAAAACAACAACAACCTCAACATTGAAAAACACCAACAAATTCAACAACAACCTCAACATTGAAAAACAACAACAACCTCAACATTGAAAAACACCAACAAATTCAACAACAACCTCAACATTGAAAAACACCAACAAATTCAACAACAACCTCAGCATTGAAAAACAACAACAACCTCAACATTGAAAAACACCAACAAATTCAACAACAACCTCAACATTGAAAAACAACAACAACCTCAACATTGAAAAACACCAACAAATTCAACAACAACTTCAACATTGAAAAACACCAACAAATTCAACAACAACCTCGAAATTGAAAAACACCAACAAATTCAACAACAACCTCAACATTGAAAAACAACAACAACCTCAACATTGAAAAACACCAACAAATTCAACAACAACCTCAACATTGAAAAACAACAACAACCTCAACATTGAAAAACACCAACAAATTCAACATCAACCTCAACTTTGAAAAACACCAACAAATTCAACAACAACCTCAACATTGAAAAACAACAACAATCTCAACATTGAAAAACAGCAACAAATTCAACAACAACCTCAACATTGAAAAACAGCAACAACGTCAACATTTAAAAACACCAACAAATTCAACAACAACCTCAACATTGAAAAACACCAACAAATTCAACAACAACCTCAACATTGAAAAACACCAACAAATTCAACAACAAACTCAACATTGAAAAACACCAACAAATTCAACAACAACCTCAACATTGAAAAACAACAACAACCTCAACATTGAAAAACACCAACAAATTCAACAACAACCTCAACATTGAAAAGCACCAACAAATTCAACAACAACCTCAACATTGAAAAACAACAACAACCTCAACACTGAAAAACACCAACAAATTCAACAACAACCTCAACATTGAAAAACACCAACAAATTCAACAACAACCTCAGCATTGAAAAACAACAACAACCTCAAGATTGAAAAACACCAACAAATTCAACAACAACCTCAACATTGAAAAACAACAAAAACCTCAACATTGAAAAACATCAACAAATTCAACACAAACCTCAACATTGAAAAACACCAACAAATTCAACAACAACCTCGAAATTGAAAAACACCAAAAAATGCAACAACAACCTCAACATTGAAAAACAACAACAACCTCAACATTGAAAAACACCAACAAATTCAACAAAACCTGAACATAGTAAAACAACAATAACCTGAACATTGAAAAACACCAACAAATTCAACAACAACCTCAACATTTAAAAACAACAACAAATTAAACAACAACCTCAACATTGAAAAACAACAACAATCTCAACATTGAAAAACACCAACAAATTCAACAACAACCTCAACATTGAAAAACAGCAACAACCTCAACATTGAAAAACACCAACAAATTCAACTACAACCTCAACATTGAAAAACACCAACAAATTCAACAACAACCTCAACATTGAAAAACACCAACAAATTCAACAACAACCTCAACATTGAAAAACACCAACAAATTCAAAAACAACCTCAACATTGAAAAGCACCAACAAATTCAACAACAACCTCAACATTGAAAAACAACAACAACCTCAACATTGAAAAACACCAACAAATTCAACAACAACCTCAACTTTGAAAAACAACTACAACCTCAACATTGAAAAACACCAACAAATTCAAAAACAACCTCAACATTGAAAAACAACAACAAACTCAACATTGAAAAACACCAACAAATTCAACAACAACCTCAACATTGAAAAACAACAACAACCTCAACATTGAAAAACACCAACAAATTCAACAAGAACCTCAATATTGAAAAACAACAACAATCTCAACATTGAAAAACACCAACAAATTCAACAACAACCTCAACATTGAACAACAACAACAACCTCAACATTGAAAAACACCAACAAATTCAACAACAACCTCAACATTGAAAAACACCAACAAATTCAACAACACCTCAACATTGAAAAACAACAGCAACCTAAACATTGAAAAACACCAACAAATTCAACAACAACCTCAACATTGAAAAACAACAACAACCTCAACATTGAATAACACCAACAAATTCAACAACAACCTCAACATTGAAAAACACCAACAAATTCAACAACAACCTCAGCATTGAAAAACAACAACAACCTCAACATTGAAAAACAACAACAACCTCAACATTGAAAAACAACAACAACCTCAACATTGAATAACACCAAGAAATTCAACAACAACCTCAACATTGAAAAACAACCACAACTTCAACATAGAAAAACACCAACAAATTCAACAACAACCACAACATTGAAAAACAACAACAAAGTCAACATTGAGAAACACCAACAAATTCAACAACAACCTCAACATTGAAAAACAACAACAACCTCAACATTGAAAAACACCAACAAATTCAACAATACCCTCAACATTGAAAAACAACAACAACCTCAACATTGAAAAACACCAACAAATTCAACAACAACCTCAACATTGAAAAACACCAACAAATTCAACAACAACCTCAACATTGAAAAACAACAACAACCTCAACATTGAAAAACACCAACAAATGCAACAACAGCCTCAACATTGAAAAACAACAACAACCTCAACATTGAAAAACACCAACAAATTCAACAACAACCTCAACATTGAAAAACACCAACAAATTCAACAACAACCTCAGCATTGAAAAACAACAACAACCTCAACATTGAAAAACACCAACAAATTCAACAACAACCTCAACATTGAAAAACAACAACAACCTCAACAGTGAAAAACACCAACAAATTCAACAACAACTTCAACATTGAAAAACACCAACAAATTCAACAACAACCTCGAAATTGAAAAACACCAACAAATTCAACAACAACCTCAACATTGAAAAACAACAACAACCTCAACATTGAAAAACACCAACAAATTCAACAACAACCTCAACATTGAAAAACAACAACAACTTCAACATTGAAAAACACCAACAAATTCAACATCAACCTCAACATTGAAAAACACCAACAAATTCAACAACAACCTCAATATTGAAAAACAACAACAATCTCAACATTGAAAAACAGCAACAAATTCAACAACAACCTCAACATTGAAAAACAGCAACAACCTCAACATTTAAAAACACCAACAAATTCAACAACAACCTCAACATTGAAAAACACCAACAAATTCAACAACAACCTCAACATTGAAAAACACCACCAAATTCAACAACAAACTCAACATTGAAAAACACCAACAAATTCAACAACAACCTCAACATTGAAAAACAACAACAACCTCAACATTGAAAAACACCAACAAATTCAACAACAACCTCAACATTGAAAAGCACCAACAAATTCAACAACAACCTCAACATTGAAAAACAACAACAACCTCAACATTGAAAAACACCAACAAATTCAACAACAACCTCAACATTGAAAAACACCAACAAATTCAACAACAACCTCAGCATTGAAAAACAACAACAACCTCAAGATTGAAAAACACCAACAAATTCAACAACAACCTCAACATTGAAAAACAACAACAACCTCAACATTGAAAAACACCAACAAATTCAACAACAACCTCAACATTGAAAAACACCAACAAATTCAACAACAAACTCGAAATTGAAAAACACCAACAAATTCAACAACAACCTCAGCATTGAAAAACAACAACAACCTCAACATTGAAAAACAACAACAACCTCAACATTGAAAAACAACAACAACCTCAACATTGAATAACACCAAGAAATTCAACAACAACCTCAACATTGAAAAACAACCACAACTTCAACATAGAAAAACACCAACAAATTCAACAACAACCACAACATTGAAAAACAACAACAAACTCAACATTGAGAAACACCAACAAATTCAACAACAACCTCAACATTGAAAAACAACAACAACCTCAACATTGAAAAACACCAACAAATTCAACAATACCCTCAACATTGAAAAACAACAACAACCTCAACATTGAAAAACACCAACAAATTCAACAACAACCTCAACATTGAAAAACACCAAGAAATTCAACAACAACCTCAACATTGAAAAACAACAACAACCTCAACATTGAAAAACACCAACAAATTCAACAACAACCTCAACATTGAAAAACAACAACAACCTCAACATTGAAAAACACCAACAAATTCAACAACAACCTCAACATTGAAAAACACCAACAAATTCAACAACAACCTCAGCATTGAAAAACAACAACAACCTCAACATTGAAAAACACCAACAAATTCAACAACAACCTCAACATTGAAAAACACCAACAAATTCAACAACAACCTCAACATTGAAAAACACCAACAAATTCAAAAACAACCTCAACATTGAAAAGCACCAACAAATTCAACAACAACCTCAACATTGAAAAACAACAACAACCTCAACATTGAAAAACACCAACAAATTCAACAACAACCTCAACTTTGAAAAACAACTACAACCTCAACATTGAAAAACACCAACAAATTCAAAAACAACCTCAACATTGAAAAACAACAACAAACTCAACATTGAAAAACACCAACAAATTCAACAACAACCTCAACATTGAAAAACAACAACAACCTCAACATTGAAAAACACCAACAAATTCAACAAGAACCTCAATATTGAAAAACAACAACAATCTCATCATTGAAAAACACCAACAAATTCAACAACAACCTCAACATTGAACAACAACAACAACCTCAACATTGAAAAACACCAACAAATTCAACAACAACCTCAACATTGAAAAACACCAACAAATTCAACAACACCTCAACATTGAAAAACAACAGCAACCTAAACATTGAAAAACACCAACAAATTCAACAACAACCTCAACATTGAAAAACAACAACAACCTCAACATTGAATAACACCAACAAATTCAACAACAACCTCAACATTGAAAAACACCAACAAATTCAACAACAACCTCAGCATTGAAAAACAACAACAACCTCAACATTGAAAAACAACAACAACCTCAACATTGAAAAACAACAACAACCTCAACATTGAATAACACCAAGAAATTCAACAACAACCTCAACATTGAAAAACAACCACAACTTCAACATAGAAAAACACCAACAAATTCAACAACAACCTCAACATTGAAAAACAACAACAAACTCAACATTGAGAAACACCAACAAATTCAACAGCAACCTCAACATTGAAAAACAACAACAACCTCAACATTGAAAAACACCAACAAATTCAACAATACCCTCAACATTGAAAAACAACAACAACCTCAACATTGAAAAACACCAACAAATTCAACAACAACCTCAACATTGAAAAACACCAACAAATTCAACAACAACCTCAACATTGAAAAACAACAACAACCTCAACATTGAAAAACACCAACAAATGCAACAACAGCCTCAACATTGAAAAACAACAACAACCTCAACATTGAAAAACACCAACAAATTCAACAACAACCTCAACATTGAAAAACACCAACAAATTCAACAACAACCTCAGCATTGAAAAACAACAACAACCTCAACATTGAAAAACACCAACAAATTCAACAACAACCTCAACATTGAAAAACAACAACAACCTCAACAGTGAAAAACACCAACAAATTCAACAACAACTTCAACATTGAAAAACACCAACAAATTCAACAACAACCTCGAAATTGAAAAACACCAACAAATTCAACAACAACCTCAACATTGAAAAACAACAACAATCTCAACATTGAAAAACAGCAACAAATTCAACAACAACCTCAACATTGAAAAACAGCAACAACCTCAACATTTAAAAACACCAACAAATTCAACAACAACCTCAACATTGAAAAACACCAACAAATTCAACAACAACCTCAACATTGAAAAACACCAACAAATTCAACAACAAACTCAACATTGAAAAACACCAACAAATTCAACAACAACCTCAACATTGAAAAACAACAACAACCTCAACATTGAAAAACACCAACAAATTCAACAACAACCTCAACATTGAAAAGCCCCAACAAATTCAACAACAACCTCAACATTGAAAAACAACAACAACCTCAACATTGAAAAACACCAACAAATTCAACAACAACCTCAACATTGAAAAACACCAACAAATTCAACAACAACCTCAGCATTGAAAAACAACAACAACCTCAAGATTGAAAAACACCAACAAATTCAACAACAACCTCAACATTGAAAAACAACAACAACCTCAACATTGAAAAACATCAACAAATTCAACACAAACCTCAACATTGAAAAACACCAACAAATTCAACAACAACCTCGAAATTGAAAAACACCAAAAAATGCAACAACAACCTCAACATTGAAAAACAACAACAACCTCAACATTGAAAAACACCAACAAATTCAACAACACCTGAACATAGTAAAACAACAATAACCTGAACATTGAAAAACACCAACAAAGTCAACAACAACCTCAACATTTAAAAACAACAACAAATTCAACAACAACCTCAACATTGAAAAACAACAACAATCTCAACATTGAAAAACACCAACAAATTCAACAACAACCTCAACATTGAAAAACAGCAACAACCTCAACATTGAAAAACACCAACAAATTCAACTACAACCTCAACATTGAAAAACACCAACAAATTCAACAACAACCTCAACATTGAAAAACACCA
Source organism: Isurus oxyrinchus (assembly GCA_026770705.1). Taxonomy (NCBI): domain Eukaryota; kingdom Metazoa; phylum Chordata; class Chondrichthyes; order Lamniformes; family Lamnidae; genus Isurus; species Isurus oxyrinchus. The sequence goes on along the minus strand of JANJGN010005476.1, from coordinate 11,523 downwards.
ACAAATTCAACAACAACCTCAACATTGAAAAACACCAACAAATTCAAAAACAACCTCAACATTGAAAAGCACCAACAAATTCAACAACAACCTCAACATTGAAAAACAACAACAACCTCAACATTGAAAAACACCAACAAATTCAACAACAACCTCAACTTTGAAAAACAACTACAACCTCAACATTGAAAAACACCAACAAATTCAAAAACAACCTCAACATTGAAAAACAACAACAAACTCAACATTGAAAAACACCAACAAATTCAACAACAACCTCAACATTGAAAAACAACAACAACCTCAACATTGAAAAACACCAACAAATTCAACAACAACCTCAACATTGAAAAGCACCAACAAATTCAACAACAACCTCAACATTGAAAAACAACAACAACCTAAACTTTGAAAAACACCAACAAATTCAACAACAACCTCAACATTGAAAAACAACAACAACCTCAACTTTGAAAAACACCAACAAATTCAACAACAACCTCAACATTGAAAAGCACCAACAAATTCAACAACAACCTCAACATTGAAAAACAACAACAACCTCAACATTGAAAAACACCAACAAATTCAACAACAACCTCAACATTGAAAAACACCAACAAATTCAACAACAACCTCAGCATTGAAAAACAACAACAACCTCAAGATTGAAAAACACCAACAAATTCAACAACAACCTCAACATTGAAAAACAACAACAACCTCAACATTGAAAAACACCAACAAATTCAACAACAACCTCAACATTGAAAAACACCAACAAATTCAACAACAACCTCGAAATTGAAAAACACCAACAAATTCAACAACAACCTCAGCATTGAAAAACAACAACAACCTAAACATTGAAAAACAACAACAACCTCAACATTGAAAAACAACAACAACCTCAACATTGAATAACACCAAGAAATTCAACAACAACCTCAACATTGAAAAACACCAACAAATTCAACAACAACCTCGAAATTGAAAAACACCAACAAATTCAACAACAACCTCAACATTGAAAAACAACAACAACCTCAACATTGAAAAACACCAACAAATTCAACAACAACCTCAACATTGAAAAACAACAACAACCTCAACATTGAAAAACACCAACAAATTCAACAACAACCTCAACATTTAAAAACACCAACAAATTCAACAACAACCTCAACATTGAAAAACAGCAACAATCTCAACATTAAAAAACACCAACAAATTCAACAACAACCTCAACATTGAAAAACAGCAACAACCTCAACGTAGAAAAACACCAACAAATTCAACAACAACCTCAACATTGAAAAACACCAACAAATTCAACAACAACCTCAACATTGAAAAACACCAACAAATTCAACAACAAACTCAACATTGAAAAACACCAACAAATTCAACAACAACCTCAACATTGAAAAACAACAACAAGCTCAACATTGAAAAACACCAACAAATTCAACAACAACCTCAACATTGAAAAGCACCAACAAATTCAACAACAACCTCAACATTGAAAAACAACAACAACCTCAACATTGAAAAACACCAACAAATTCAACAACAACCTCAACATTGAAAAACAACAACAACCTCAACATTGAAAAACACCAACAAATTCAACAAGAACCTCAATATTGAAAAACAACAACAATCTCAACATTGAAAAACACCAACAAATTCAACAACAACCTCAACATTGAACAACAACAACAACCTCAACATTGAAAAACACCAACAAATTCAACAACAACCTCAACATTGAAAAACACCAACAAATTCAACAACACCTCAACATTGAAAAACAACAGCAACCTAAACATTGAAAAACACCAACAAATTCAACAACAACCTCAACATTGAAAAACAACAACAACCTCAACATTGAATAACACCAACAAATTCAACAACAACCTCAACATTGAAAAACACCAACAAATTCAACAACAACCTCAGCATTGAAAAACAACAACAACCTCAACATTGAAAAACAACAACAACCTCAACATTGAAAAACAACAACAACCTCAACATTGAATAACACCAAGAAATTCAACAACACCCTCAACATTGAAAAACAACCACAACTTCAACATAGAAAAACACCAACAAATTCAACAACAACCACAACATTGAAAAACAACAACAAACTCAACATTGAGAAACACCAACAAATTCAACAACAACCTCAACATTGAAAAACAACAACAACCTCAACATTGAAAAACACCAACAAATTCAACAATACCCTCAACATTGAAAAACAACAACAACCTCAACATTGAAAAACACCAACAAATTCAACAACAACCTCAACATTGAAAAACACCAACAAATTCAACAACAACCTCAACATTGAAAAACAACAACAACCTCAACATTGAAAAACACCAACAAATGCAACAACAGCCTCAACATTGAAAAACAACAACAACCTCAACATTGAAAAACACCAACAAATTCAACAACAACCTCAACATTGAAAAACACCAACAAATTCAACAACAACCTCAGCATTGAAAAACAACAACAACCTCAACATTGAAAAGCACCAACAAATTCAACAACAACCTCAACATTGAAAAACAACAACAACCTCAACAATGAAAAACACCAACAAATTCAACAACAACTTCAACATTGAAAAACACCAACAAATTCAACAACAACCTCGAAATTGAAAAAAAACCAACAAATTCAACAACAACCTCAACATTGAAAAACAACAACAACCTCAACATTGAAAAACACCAACAAATTCAACAACAACCTCAACATTGAAAAACAACAACAACTTCAACATTGAAAAACACCAACAAATTCAACATCAACCTCAACATTGAAAAACACCAACAAATTCAACAACAACCTCAACATTGAAAAACAACAACAATCTCAACATTGAAAAACAGCAACAAATTCAACAACAACCTCAACATTGAAAAACAGCAACAACCTCAACATTTAAAAACACCAACAAATTCAACAACAACCTCAACATTGAAAAACACCAACAAATTCAACAACAACCTCAACATTGAAAAACACCAACAAATTCAACAACAAACTCAACATTGAAAAACACCAACAAATTCAACAACAACCTCAACATTGAAAAAGAACAACAACCTCAACATTGAAAAATACCAACAAATTCAACAACAACCTCAACATTGAAAAGCACCAACAAATTCAACAACAACCTCAACATTGAAAAACAACAACAACCTCAACATTGAAAAACACCAACAAATTCAACAACAACCTCAACATTGAAAAACACCAACAAATTCAACAACAACCTCAGCATTGAAAAACAACAACAACCTCAAGATTGAAAAACACCAACAAATTCAACAACAACCTCAACATTGAAAAACAACAACAACCTCAACATTGAAAAACACGAACAAATTCAATAACAACCTCAACATTGAAAAACACCAACAAATTCAACAACAACCTCGAAATTGAAAAACACCAACAAATTCAACAACAACCTCAGCATTGAAAAACAACAACAACCTCAACATTGAAAAACAACAACAACCTCAACATTGAAAAACAACAACAACCTCAACATTGAATAACACCAAGAAATTCAACAACAACCTCAACATTGAAAAACAACCACAACTTCAACATAGAAAAACACCAACAAATTCAACAACAACCACAACATTGAAAAACAACAACAAACTCAACATTGAGAAACACCAACAAATTCAACAACAACCTCAACATTGAAAACAACAACAACCTCAACATTGAAAAACACCAACAAATTCAACAATACCCTCAACATTGAAAAACAACAACAACCTCAACATTGAAAAACACCAACAAATTCAACAACAACCTCAACATTGAAAAACACCAACAAATTCAACAACAACCTCAACATTGAAAAACAACAACAACCTCAACATTGAAAAACACCAACAAATTCAACAACAACCTCAACATTGAAAAACAACAACAACCTCAACATTGAAAAACACCAACAAATTCAACAACAACCTCAACATTGAAAAACACCAACAAATTCAACAACAACCTCAGCATTGAAAAACAACAACAACCTCAACATTGAAAAACACCAACAAATTCAACAACAACCTCAACATTGAAAAACAACAACAACCTCAACATTGAAAAACACCAACAAATTCAACAACAACTTCAACATTGAAAAACACCAACAAATTCAACAACAACCTCGAAATTGAAAAACATCGACAAATTCAACAACAACCTCAACATTGAAAAACAACAACAACCTCAACATTGAAAAACACCAACAAATTCAACAACAACCTCAACATTGAAAAACAACAACAACCTCAACATTGAAAAATACCAACAAATTCAACATCAACCTCAACATTGAAAAACACCAACAAATTCAACAACAACCTCAACATTGAAAAACAACAACAATCTCAACATTGAAAAACAGCAACAAATTCAACAACAACCTCAACATTGAAAAACAGCAACAACCTCAACATTTAAAAACACCAACAAATTCAACAACAACCTCAACATTGAAAAACACCAACAAATTCAACAACAACCTCAACATTGAAAAACACCAACAAATTCAACAACAAACTCAACATTGAAAAACACCAACAAATTCAACAACAACCTCAACATTGAAAAACAACAACAACCTCAACATTGAAAAACACCAACAAATTCAACAACAACCTCAACATTGAAAAGCACCAACAAATTCAACAACAACCTCAACATTGAAAAACAACAACAACCTCAACATTGAAAAACACCAACAAATTCAACAACAACCTCAACATTGAAAAACACCAACAAATTCAACAACAACCTCAGCATTGAAAAACAACAACAACCTCAAGATTGAAAAACACCAACAAATTCAACAACAACCTCAACATTGAAAAACAACAACAATCTCAACATTGAAAAACACCAACAAATTCAACAACAACCTCGAAATTGAAAAACACCAAAAAATGCAACAACAACCTCAACATTGAAAAACAACAACAACCTCAACATTGAAAAACACCAACAAATTCAACAAAACCTGAACATAGAAAAACAACAACAACCTGAACATTGAAAAACACCAACAAATTCAACAACAACCTCAACATTTCAAAACAACAACAAATTCAACAACAACCTCAACATTGAAAAACAACAACAATCTCAACATTGAAAAACACCAACAAATTCAACAACAACCTCAACATTGAAAAACAGCAACAACCTCAACATTGAAAAACACCAACAAATTCAACTACAACCTCAACATTGAAAAACACCAACAAATTCAACAACAACCTCAACATTGAAAAACACCAACAAATTCAACAACAACCTCAACATTGAAAAACACCAACAAATTCAAAAACAACCTCAACATTGAAAAGCACCAACAAATTCAACAACAACCTCAAATTTGAAAAACAACAACAACCTCAACATTGAAAAACACCAACAAATTCAACAACAACCTCAACTTTGAAAAACAACTACAACCTCAACATTGAAAAACACCAACAAATTCAACAACAACCTCAACATTGAAAAACAACAACAACCTCAACATTGAAAAACACCAACAAATTCAACAAGAACCTCAATATTGAAAAACAACAACAATCTCAACATTGAAAAACACCAACAAATTCAACAACAACCTCAACATTGAACAACAACAACAACCTCAACATTGAAAAACACCAACAAATTCAACAACAACCTCAACATTGAAAAACACCAACAAATTCAACAACACCTCAACATTGAAAAACAACAGCAACCTAAACATTGAAAAACACCAACAAATTCAACAACAACCTCAACATTGAAAAACAACAACAACCTCAACATTGAATAACACCAACAAATTCAACAACAACCTCAACATTGAAAAACACCAACAAATTCAACAACAACCTCAGCATTGAAAAACAACAACAACCTCAACATTGAAAAACAACAACAACCTCAACATTGAAAAACAACAACAACCTCAACATTGAATAACACCAAGAAATTCAACAACAACCTCAACATTGAAAAACAACCACAACTTCAACATAGAAAAACACCAACAAATTCAACAACAACCACAACATTGAAAAACAACAACAAACTCAACATTGAGAAACACCAACAAATTCAACAACAACCTCAACATTGAAAAACAACAACAACCTCAACATTGAAAAACACCAACAAATTCAACAATACCCTCAACATTGAAAAACAACAACAACCTCAACATTGAAAAACACCAACAAATTCAACAACAACCTCAACATTGAAAAACACCAACAAATTCAACAACAACCTCAACATTGAAAAACAACAACAACCTCAACATTGAAAAACACCAACAAATGCAACAACAGCCTCAACATTGAAAAACAACAACAACCTCAACATTGAAAAACACCAACAAATTCAACAACAACCTCAACATTGAAAAACACCAACAAATTCAACAACAACCTCAGCATTGAAAAACAACAACAACCTCAACATTGAAAAGCACCAACAAATTCAACAACAACCTCAACATTGAAAAACAACAACAACCTCAACAATGAAAAACACCAACAAATTCAACAACAACTTCAACATTGAAAAACACCAACAAATTCAACAACAACCTCGAAATTGAAAAAAAACCAACAAATTCAACAACAACCTCAACATTGAAAAACAACAACAACCTCAACATTGAAAAACACCAACAAATTCAACAACAACCTCAACATTGAAAAACAACAACAACTTCAACATTGAAAAACACCAACAAATTCAACATCAACCTCAACATTGAAAAACACCAACAAATTCAACAACAACCTCAACATTGAAAAACAACAACAATCTCAACATTGAAAAACAGCAACAAATTCAACAACAACCTCAACATTGAAAAACAGCAACAACCTCAACATTTAAAAACACCAACAAATTCAACAACAACCTCAACATTGAAAAACACCAACAAATTCAACAACAACCTCAACATTGAAAAACACCAACAAATTCAACAACAAACTCAACATTGAAAAACACCAACAAATTCAACAACAACCTCAACTTTGAAAAACAACTACAACCTCAACATTGAAAAACACCAACAAATTCAACAACAACCTCAACATTGAAAAACAACAACAACCTCAACATTGAAAAACACCAACAAATTCAACAAGAACCTCAATATTGAAAAACAACAACAATCTCAACATTGAAAAACACCAACAAATTCAACAACAACCTCAACATTGAACAACAACAACAACCTCAACATTGAAAAACACCAACAAATTCAACAACAACCTCAACATTGAAAAACACCAACAAATTCAACAACACCTCAACATTGAAAAACAACAGCAACCTAAACATTGAAAAACACCAACAAATTCAACAACAACCTCAACATTGAAAAACAACAACAACCTCAACATTGAATAACACCAACAAATTCAACAACAACCTCAACATTGAAAAACACCAACAAATTCAACAACAACCTCAGCATTGAAAAACAACAACAACCTCAACATTGAAAAACAACAACAACCTCAACATTGAAAAACAACAACAACCTCAACATTGAATAACACCAAGAAATTCAACAACAACCTCAACATTGAAAAACAACCACAACTTCAACATAGAAAAACACCAACAAATTCAACAACAACCACAACATTGAAAAACAACAACAAACTCAACATTGAGAAACACCAACAAATTCAACAACAACCTCAACATTGAAAAACAACAACAACCTCAACATTGAAAAACACCAACAAATTCAACAATACCCTCAACATTGAAAAACAACAACAACCTCAACATTGAAAAACACCAACAAATTCAACAACAACCTCAACATTGAAAAACACCAACAAATTCAACAACAACCTCAACATTGAAAAACAACAACAACCTCAACATTGAAAAACACCAACAAATGCAACAACAGCCTCAACATTGAAAAACAACAACAACCTCAACATTGAAAAACACCAACAAATTCAACAACAACCTCAACATTGAAAAACACCAACAAATTCAACAACAACCTCAGCATTGAAAAACAACAACAACCTCAACATTGAAAAGCACCAACAAATTCAACAACAACCTCAACATTGAAAAACAACAACAACCTCAACAATGAAAAACACCAACAAATTCAACAACAACTTCAACATTGAAAAACACCAACAAATTCAACAACAACCTCGAAATTGAAAAAAAACCAACAAATTCAACAACAACCTCAACATTGAAAAACAACAACAACCTCAACATTGAAAAACACCAACAAATTCAACATCAACCTCAACATTGAAAAACAACAACAACTTCAACATTGAAAAACACCAACAAATTCAACATCAACCTCAACATTGAAAAACACCAACAAATTCAACAACAACCTCAACATTGAAAAACAACAACAATCTCAACATTGAAAAACAGCAACAAATTCAACAACAACCTCAACATTGAAAAACAGCAACAACCTCAACATTTAAAAACACCAACAAATTCAACAACAACCTCAACATTGAAAAACACCAACAAATTCAACAACAACCTCAACATTGAAAAACACCAACAAATTCAACAACAAACTCAACATTGAAAAACACCAACAAATTCAACAACAACCTCAACATTGAAAAAGAACAACAACCTCAACATTGAAAAATACCAACAAATTCAACAACAACCTCAACATTGAAAAGCACCAACAAATTCAACAACAACCTCAACATTGAAAAACAACAACAACCTCAACATTGAAAAACACCAACAAATTCAACAACAACCTCAACATTGAAAAACACCAACAAATTCAACAACAACCTCAGCATTGAAAAACAACAACAACCTCAAGATTGAAAAACACCAACAAATTCAACAACAACCTCAACATTGAAAAACAACAACAACCTCAACATTGAAAAACACGAACAAATTCAATAACAACCTCAACATTGAAAAACACCAACAAATTCAACAACAACCTCGAAATTGAAAAACACCAACAAATTCAACAACAACCTCAGCATTGAAAAACAACAACAACCTCAACATTGAAAAACAACAACAACCTCAACATTGAAAAACAACAACAACCTCAACATTGAATAACACCAAGAAATTCAACAACAACCTCAACATTGAAAAACAACCACAACTTCAACATAGAAAAACACCAACAAATTCAACAACAACCACAACATTGAAAAACAACAACAAACTCAACATTGAGAAACACCAACAAATTCAACAACAACCTCAACATTGAAAACAACAACAACCTCAACATTGAAAAACACCAACAAATTCAACAATACCCTCAACATTGAAAAACAACAACAACCTCAACATTGAAAAACACCAACAAATTCAACAACAACCTCAACATTGAAAAACACCAACAAATTCAACAACAACCTCAACATTGAAAAACAACAACAACCTCAACATTGAAAAACACCAACAAATTCAACAACAACCTCAACATTGAAAAACAACAACAACCTCAACATTGAAAAACACCAACAAATTCAACAACAACCTCAACATTGAAAAACACCAACAAATTCAACAACAACCTCAGCATTGAAAAACAACAACAACCTCAACATTGAAAAACACCAACAAATTCAACAACAACCACAACATTGAAAAACAACAACAACCTCAACATTGAAAAACACCAACAAATTCAACAACAACTTCAACATTGAAAAACACCAACAAATTCAACAACAACCTCGAAATTGAAAAACACCAACAAATTCAACAACAACCTCAACATTGAAAAACAACAACAACCTCAACATTGAAAAACACCAACAAATTCAACAACAACCTCAACATTGAAAAACAACAACAACCTCAACATTGAAAAACACCAACAAATTCAACATCAACCTCAACATTGAAAAACACCAACAAATTCAACAACAACCTCAACATTGAAAAACAACAACAATCTCAACATTGAAAAACAGCAACAAATTCAACAACAACCTCAACATTGAAAAACAGCAACAACCTCAACATTTAAAAACACCAACAAATTCAACAACAACCTCAACATTGAAAAACACCAACAAATTCAACAACACAACCTCAACATTGAAAAACACCAACAAATTCAACAACAAACTCAACATTGAAAAAACACCACAAATTCAACAACAACCTCAACATTGAAAAACAACAACAACCTCAACATTGAAAAACACCAACAAATTCAACAACAACCTCAACATTGAAAAGCACCAACAAATTCAACAACAACCTCAACATTGAAAAACAACAACAACCTCAACATTGAAAAACACCAACAAATTCAACAACAACCTCAACATTGAAAAACACCAACAAATTCAACAACAACCTCAGCATTGAAAAACAACAACAACCTCAAGATTGAAAAACACCAACAAATTCAACAACAAACCTCACATTGAAAAACAACAACAACCTCAACATTGAAAAACACCAACAAATTCAACAACAACCTCGAAATTGAAAAACACCAAAAAATGCAACAACACCCTCAACATTGAAAAACAACAACAACCCTCAACATTGAAAACACCAACAAATTCAACAAAACCTGACATAGAAAAACAACAACAACCTGAACATTGAAAAACACCAACAAATTCAACAACAACCTCAACATTTCAAAACAACAACAAATTCAACAACAACCTCAACATTGAAAAACAACAACAATCTCAACATTGAAAAACACCAACAATTCAACAACAACCTCAACATTGAAAAACAGCAACAACCTCACATTGAAAAACACCAACAATTCAACTACAACCTCAACATTGAAAAACACCAACAAATTCAACAACAACCTCAACATTGAAAAACACCAACAAATTCAACAACAACCTCAACATTGAAAAACACCAACAATTCAAAAACAACCCTCAACATTGAAAAGCACCAACAAATTCAACAACAACCTCAAATTTGAAAAACAACAACAACCTCAACATTGAAAAACACCAACAAATTCAACAACAACCTCAACTTTGAAAAACAACTACAACCTCACATTGAAAAACACCAACAAATTCAAAAACAACCTCAACATTGAAAAACAACAACAAACTCAACATTGAAAAACACCAACAAATTCAACAACAACCTCAACATTGAAAAACAACAACAACCTCAACATTGAAAAACACCAACAAAATTCAACAACAACCTCAACATTGAAAAGCACCAACAAATTCAACAACAACCTCAACATTGAAAAACAACAACAACCTCAACATTGAAAAACACCAACAAATTCAACAACAACCTCAACATTGAAAAACACCAACAAATTCAACAACAACCTCAGCATTGAAAAACAACAACAACCTCAACATTGAAAAACACCAACAAATTCAACAACAACCTCAACATTGAAAAACACCAACAAATTCAACA
>JANJGN010005475.1:0-20308 GCA_026770705.1 Isurus oxyrinchus | reverse complement strand
TGTAACACAGCACAGTGTCCAAATCACCTGATTGTTACACAGCACAGTGCCCAGAACATCTCATAGCTACAGAGCACAGTGTTCTCATCACCTCATTGTTAAATAGCACAGTGTCCTCATCCTATTTTTGTTATACAGGACAGTGTCCTAATTCATCATTGTTACACAACACAGTGTACACATCATCTTATTGTTACACATCATGGTGTCGTCATCACCTCCTTGTTACGCAGCACAGTGTCCTCATCCTGTCATTGTTATACAGCAGAGTGTCTATTTACATCATTGCTACACAGCACGGTGCACGCATCACCTCATTGACACACAGCACAGAGTCCTGAAAACCACATTGTTACATATCACTGTATCCGCATCATCTCATTGTTACACTGCACAGATTCCACATCACCTCATTGTTACACAGCACAGTTTTTTGATCATCTCATTGTTACACAGCGCAGTGTCCACATCACCTCATTTTTTCACTGAATAGTGTCCTTATCACCTCATTGTTACACAGCACAGTGCCCTCTTCACGTCATTGTTACTCAGCACAGTGTCCTCATCACCTCATTGTTACACAGCACAGTGCACTGATCATCTCATTGTCACAGAGCACAATGTCCTTTTCATTCTATTGATACTCAGCACAGTTTCGTTTTGCTCTCATTGTTATACAGCACAGAATCCTCATCACCTCATTGTTAAGCAGCACAGGGCCCTCTTCACCTTATTTTTACAGAGCACAGTGTCCTCATCACCTCATTGCTGCACAGCACAGTGTCCTCAACACCTCATTGTTACACAGCACAGTGTCCTCATCACCTCATTGTTACACAGCACAGTTTTATCATGCTATCATTGTTATACAGGACAGTGTCCTAATTCATCTTTGTTACACAGCACAATGTCACCTTCACCTCATTGTTACACAGCACAGCGCACTGATCATCTCATTGTCACAGAGCACAATGTCCTGATCATAGCATTGATACTCAGCACAGTGTCCTCTTGCTCTCATTGTTACACAGCGCAGTATCCTCATCACTTCATTGTTACATAACACAATGTCCTCATCCTATTTTTGTTATACAGGACAGTGACCTAATTCATCATCGTTACACAACACGGTGTACACATCATCTTATTGTTACACAACACAGTGTCCTCATCACCTCCTTGTTACCCCGCACAGTGTCCTCATCCTGTCATTGTTATACAGCAGAGTGTCCTAATTATATCATTGCTACACAGCACGGTGCACTCATCACCTCATTGACACACAGCACTGAGTCCTGAACACCTCATTGTTACACATCACTGTATCCTCATCACCTCATTGTTACACTGCACAGATTCCACATCACCTCATTGTTACACAGCACAGTTTTTTGATCATCTCATTGTTACACAGTGCAGTGTCCACATCACCTCATTTTTTCACAGAATAGTGTCCTTATCACCTCATTGTTACACAGCACAGTGCCCTCTTCACCTTATTTTCACACAGCACAGTGTCCTCATCACCTCATTGTTACACAGCAGTGTCCTCATCATATCATTGTTACACAGCACAGTTTTCTCATCCTATCATTGTTATACAGGACAGTGTCCTAATTCATCAATGGTACACAGCACAATGTCCTCATCACCTCATTGTTACACAGCACAGTGCACTGATAAACTCATTGTCACAGAGCACAATGTCCTGATCACAGCATTGATACTCAGCTGTGTCCTCTTGCTCTCATTGTTACACAGCACAGAATCATCATCACTTCATTGTTACACAGCACAGTTTCCTGATCACCTCATTGTTACACAGCACAGTACCCTCATCACCTTATTGTTACACAGCACTCTGTCCTCATCACTTGATTGGTACACAGCACAGAGTACTCATCACCTCATTGTTACTCAGCACAGTGACATGATCACTTCATTGTTAGACAGCACTTTGTCCGTTTCATCTCATTGTTACACAGAACAGGGTCCTGATCACCTCATTGCTACTCAGCACAGTGTCTTCATCACCTCATTGTTACATAGCACAGTTTTCTCATCCTATCATTGTTATCAGGACAGTGTCCTGATTGATCATTGTTACACATCACAGTGTACACATCATCTTAATGTTACACAGCACAGTGTCCTCCTCACCTCATTGTTGCACAGCACAGTCTACTCTTCACCTCAGTTTGACACAGTACAGTGTCCTCATCACCTCATTGTTACACAGAACATTGTCCTGATCACCTCATTGTTACACAGCACAGTGTCCTCTTCACGTCATTGTTAGACAGCACATTGTCCACTTCACCTCATTGTTACACAGCGCAGTGTCCTCGTCACCTCATTGTTACACAGCACAATGTCTTCTCCACCGGATTGTTACACAGCACAGTGTACTCTTAACCTCAATTTTACACAGCACTATGTCCACTTCACCTCATTGCTACACAGCACAGTGTGCCCTTCAGCTCACTGTTATACACCAAATTGTCCTCCTCACCTCATTATTGCACAGCACAGTCTACTCTTCACCTCAATCTGCCACAGCGCAGTGTCCTCATCACCTCATTGTTACACAGCACAATGTCCTTATGATCTCATTGTTACACAGCACAGTGTCCTGATCATCTGATTGTTACACAGCACAGTGCCCTGATCATCTCATTGTCAGACAGCACAATGTCCTGATCATCGTATTGTTAGTCAGCACAGTGTCCTCTACCTCTCATTGTTACACAGCACAGAATCCTCAGCTCTTCATTGTTACACAGCACAGCGTCCTGATCTCCTCATTGATACACAGCATAGTATCCTCTACAGCTCATTGTTAGACAGATCATTGTCCTCATCAGTTCATTGTTATACAGCACAGTGTCCTGCCCACCTCATTTTTACACAGCACAGTGTCCTCATCCTGTCATTGTTATACAGGAGAATGTGTTAATTACATCATTGCTACACAGCACGGTGCCCTCATCATCTCTTTGACACACAGCACAGAGTTCTGAGCACCTCATTGTTACACACCACAGTGTCCGCTTCACCTCATTGTTACACAGCACAGCGTCCTCATCACCTCATTGTTACACAGCACAGGGTCCGCTTCACCTCACTGTTACCCAGCAAAGTGTCCTTATCACCTCATTGTAAGACAGCCCAGTGTCCTTATGATCTCAATATTACAAAGCCCAGTGTCCTCTTCAGCTCACTGTTACACAGCAAAGTGTCCTCTTCAAATCATTGTTACACAGTACAGTTTTCTCATCGTATAATTGCTATACAGGACAGTGCCCCAATTCATCATTGTTACACAGCACAGTGACATCTTCACCTCATTGTTACACAGCACAGTGCACTGATCATCTCATTGTCACAGAGCACAACGTCCTTTTCATTCCATTGATACTCAGCACAGTGTCCTCTTGCTCTCATTGTTACACAGCACAGAATCTGCATCACTTCATTGTTACACAGCACAGTGTCCTGATCACCTCATTGTTGCACAACACAGTATCCTCATCACCTCATTGTTACATAACACAATATCCTCATCCTATTTTTGTTATACAGGACAGTGACCTAATTCATCATTGTTACACAACACAGTGTACACATCATGTTATTGTTACACAGCACAGTGTCCTCATCACCTCCTTGTTACACAGCACAGTATCCTCATCCTGTCAGTTTTATACAGCAGAGTGTCCTAATTACATCATTGCTACACAACACGGTGCACTCATCACCTCATTGACACACAGCACAGAGTCCTGAACACCTCATTGTTACACAGCACAGTGTACTCTTCAACTCAATTTTACACAGCACAGTGTCCATTTCACCTCATTGTTGCACAGCACAGTGTCCTCTTCATCTCATTGTTACATAGCACAGTGTCCGCATCACCTCATTGTTACACAGCACAGTGTCCTGATCACCTCATTGTTACACAGCACAGTGTCCTCATCACCTCATTGCTACACAGCACAGTGTCCTCATCACCTCATTGTTACACAGCAGTTTTCTCATCCTATCATTGTTATACAGGACAGTGTCCTAATTCATCAATGTTATACAGCACAATGTCCTCTTCACCTCATTGTTACACAGCACAGCGCACTGATCATCTCATTGTCACAGAGCACAATGTCATCATCATAGCATTGATACTCAGCTCAGGGTCCTCTTGCTCTCATTGTAACACAGCACAGAATCATCATCACTTCATTGTTACACAGCACAGTTTCCTGATCACCTCATTGTTACACAGCACAATACGCTCATCACCTTATTGTTACACAGCACACTGTCCTCATCACCTCATTGTTACTCAGCACAGTGTCATGATCACTTCATTGTTAGACAGCACTTTGTCCGTTTCATCTCATTGTTACACAGAACAGGGTCCTGATCACCGCATTGCTACACAGCACAATGTCCTCATCACCTCATTGTTACATAGCACAGTTTTCTCATCCTATCATTGTTATCAGGACAGTCTCCTGATTGATCATTGTTACACATCACAGTGGAGTCATCATCTTATTGTTACACAGCACAGTGTCCTCCTCACCTCATTGTTGCACAGCACAGTCTACTCTTCACCTCAATTTGACACAGTACAGTGTCCTCATCACCTCACTGTTACACAGCACATTGTCCTAATCACCTCATTGTTACACAGCACAGTGTCCTCTTCATGTCATTGTTAGACAGCACAGTGTCCTCATCACCTCATTGCTATCGAGCACAGTGTCCTCGTCACCTCATTGTTACACAGCACAATGTCCTTATGATCTCATTGTTACACAGCACAGTGTCCTGATCATCTGATTGTTACACAGAACAGTGCCCTGATCATCTCATTGTCAGAGAGCACAATGTCCTGATCATCGCATTGTTAGTCAGCACAGTGACCTCTTCTTCTCATTGATACACAGCACAGTATCCTCTACAGCTCATTGTTAGACAGATCATTGTCCTCATCAGTTCATTGTTATACAGCACAGTGTCCTGCCCACATCATTGCTGCACAGCACAGTGTCCTCATCCTGTCATTGTTATACAGGAGAATGTGTTAATTACATCATTGCTACACAGCACGGTGCACTCATCATCTCATTGACACACAGCACAGAGTTGTGAGCACCTCATTGTTACGCACCACAGTGTCCGCTTCACCTCATTGTTACACAGCACAGCGTCCTCTTCACCTCATTGTTACACAGAACAGTGTTCTCATCACCTCATTTCTACACAGCACAGTTTCCTCATCACCTCATTGATGCACAGTACAGGGTCCTCTTCAACTCACTGTTACTCAGCAAAGTGTCCTCATCACCTCATTGTAACACAGTATCCTTATGATCTCAATATTACCATGCCCACTGTCCTCTTCAGCTCACTGTTACACAGCAAAGTGTCCTGATCACCTCAATGTTACACAGTACAGTTTTCTCATCGTATCATAGTTATACAGGACAGTGTCATAATTCATCATTGTTACACAGCACAGTGCCATCTTCACCTCATTGTTACACAGCACAGTGTCCCCATCACCTCATTGTTACACAGCACAGTGCACTGATCATCTCATTGCCACAGAGCACAACGTCCTTTTCATTCCATTGATACTCAGCACAGTGTCGTTTTGCTCTCATTGTTATACAGCACAGAATCCTCATCACCTCATTGTTAAGCAGCACAGTGCCCTCTTCACCTTATTTTTACAGAGCACAGTGTCCTCATCACCTCATTGCTACACAGCACAGTTTCCTCAACACCTCATTGCTACACAGCACAGTGTCCTCATCACCTCATTGTTACACAGCACAGTTTTCTCATCCTATCATTGTTATACAGGACAGTGTCCTAATTCATCAATGTTACACAGCACAATGTCCTCTTCACCTCATTGTTACACAGCACAGCGCACTGATCATCTTATTGTCACAGAGCACAATGTCCTGATAATAGCATTGATACTCAGCACAGTGTCCTCTGGCTCTCATTGTTACACAGTACAGAATCCTCATCACTTCATTGTTACACAGCACAGTGTCCTGATCACCTCATTGTTACTCAGCACAGTATCCTCATCACCTCATTGTTACATAACACAATGTCCTCATCCTATTTTTGCTATACAAGACAGTGTCCTAATTCATCATTGTTAAACAACACAGTGTACACATCATCTTATTGTTACACAGCACAGTGTCCTCATCACCTCCTTGTTACACAGCACAGTGTCCTCATCCTGTCATTGTTATACAGCAGAGTGTCCTAATTACATCATTGCTACACAACACGGTGCACTCATCACCTCATTGACACACAGCACAGAGTCCTGAACACCTCATTGTTACACAGCACAGTGTACTCTTCAACTCAATTTTACACAGCACAGTGTCCATTTCACCTCATTGTTGCACAGCACAGTGTCCTCATCACCTCATTGTTACACAGCACAGTGCACTGATCATCTCATTGCCACAGAGCACAACGTCCTTTTCATTCCATTGATACTCAGCACAGTGTCGTTTTGCTCTCATTGTTATACAGCACAGAATCCTCATCACCTCATTGTTAAGCAGCACAGTGCCCTCTTCACCTTATTTTTACAGAGCACAGTGTCCTCATCACCTCATTGCTACACAGCACAGTTTCCTCAACACCTCATTGCTACACAGCACAGTGTCCTCATCACCTCATTGTTACACAGCACAGTTTTCTCATCCTATCATTGTTATACAGGACAGTGTCCTAATTCATCAATGTTACACAGCACAATGTCCTCTTCACCTCATTTTTACACAGCACAGCGCACTGATCATCTTATTGTCACAGAGCACAATGTCCTGATAATAGCATTGATACTCAGCACAGTGTCCTCTGGCTCTCATTGTTACACAGTACAGAATCCTCATCACTTCCTTGTTACACAGCACAGTGTCCTGATCACCTCATTGTTACTCAGCACAGTATCCTCATCACCTCATTGTTACATAACACAATGTCCTCATCCTATTTTTGCTATACAAGACAGTGTCCTAATTCATCATTGTTAAACAACACAGTGTACACATCATGTTATTGTTACACAGCACAGTGTCCTCATCACCTCCTTGTTACACAGCACAGTGTCCTCATCCTGTCATTGTTATACAGCAGAGTGTCCTAATTACATCATTGCTACACAACACGGTGCACTCATCACCTCATTGACACACAGCACAGAGTCCTGAACACCTCATTGTTACACAGCACAGTGTACTCTTCAACTCAATTTTACACAGCACAGTGTCCATTTCACCTCATTGTTGCACAGCACAGTGTCCTCTTCACCTCATTGTTACATAGCACAGTGTCCGCATCACCTCATTGTTACACAGCACAGTGTCCTGATCACCTCATTGTTACACAGCACAGTGTCCTCATCACCTCATTGCTACACAGCACAGTGTCCTCATCACCTCATTGTTACACAGCAGTTTTCTCATCCTATCATTGTTATACAGGACAGTGTCCTAATTCATCAATGTTATACAGCACAATGTCCTCTTCACCTCATTGTTACACAGCACAGCGCACTGATCATCTCATTGTCACAGAGCACAATGTCATCATCATAGCATTGATACTCAGCTCAGGGTCCTCTTGCTCTCATTGTAACACAGCACAGAATCATCATCACTTCATTGTTACACAGCACAGTTTCCTGATCACCTCATTGTTACACAGCACAGTACGCTCATCACCTTATTGTTACACAGCACACTGTCCTCATCACCTCATTGTTACTCAGCACAGTGTCATGATCACCCCATTGTTACACAGCACAGTGCCTTCTCTACCTTCTTGTTACACAACACAGCGTCCCTTTCACCTCACTGTTATGCAGCACAGTGTCCTCTTCACCTCATTGTTACATGGCACAGTGTCCTGACCAACTCATTGCTACACAGCACAGTATCCTCCTCACCTCAGCACAGTGTCGTTTTGCTCTCATTGTTATACAGCACAGAATCCTCATCACCTCATTGTTAAGCAGCACAGTGCCCTCTTCACCTTATTTTTACAGAGCACAGTGTCCTCATCACCTCATTGCTACACAGCACAGTTTCCTCAACACCTCATTGCTACACAGCACAGTGTCCTCATCACCTCATTGTTACACAGCACAGTTTTCTCATGCTACCATTGTTATACAGGACAGTGTCCTAATTCATCTTTGTTACACAGCACAGTATCCTCATCACCTCATTGTTACATAACACAATGTCCTCATCCTATTTTTGCTATACAAGACAGTGTCCTAATTCATCATTGTTAAACAACACAGTGTACACATCATGTTATTGTTACACAGCACAGTGTCCTCATCCTGTCATTGTTATACAGCAGAGTGTCCTAATTACATCATTGCTACACAGCACGGTGCACTCATCACCTCATTGACACACAGCACAGAGTCCTGAACACCTCATTGTTACACATCACTGTATCCTCATCACCTCATTGTTACACTGCACGGATTCCGCATCACCTCATTGTTACACAGCACATTTTTGTGATCATCTCATTGTTACACAGCGCAGTGTCCACATCACCTCATTTTTTCACAGAATTGTGTCCTTATGACCTCATTGTTACATAGCACAGTGCCCACTTCACCTTATTTTCACACAGCACAGTATCCTCATCACCTCATTGCTACACAGCACAGTGTCCTCATCACCTCATTGTTACACAGCACAGTTTTCTCATCCTATCATTGTTATACAGGACAGTGTCCTAATTCATCAATGTTACACAGCACAATGTCCTCTTCAACTCATTGTTACACAGCACAGCGCACTGATCATCTCATTGTCACAGAGCACAATGTCATGATCATAGCACTGATATTCAGCTCAGTGTCCTCTTGCTCTCATTGTTACACAGCACAGAATCATCATCAATTCATTGTTACACAGCATAGATCCTGATCACCTCATTGTTACACGGCACAGTACTCTCATCACCTTATTGTTACACAGCACACTGTCCTCATCACTTGATTGTTACACAGCACAGTGTCCTCATCACCTCATTGTTACTCAGCACAGTGTCATGATCACTTCATTGTTAGACAGCACTGTATCCGTTTCATCTCATTGTTACACAGAACAGGGTCCTGATCACCTCATTGCTATACAGCACAGTGTCCTCATCACCACATTGTTATATAGCACAGTTTTCTCATCCTATCATTGTTATCAGGACAGTTCCCTGATTCATCATTTTTACACATCACAGTGTACTCATCATCTCATTGTTACACAGCACAGTGTCCTCCTCACCTCATGGTTGCACAGGACAGTCTACGCTTTACCTCAATTTGACACAGCACAGTGTCCTCATCACCTCCTTGTTACACAGCACAGTGTCCTCATCCTGTCATTATTATACAGCAGAGTGTCCTAATTACATCATTGCTACACAGCACGGTGCACTCATCACCTCATTGACACACAGCACAGAGTCCTGAACACCTCATTGTTACACAGCACAGTACCCTCATCACCTTATTGTTGCACAGCACAGTATCCTGATCCCCTCATTGTTACACAGCACAGTGTCTTCTCCACCGGATGGTTACACAGCACAGTGTACTCTTCACCTCAATTTTACACAGCACTATGTCCACTTCACCTCATTGCTATACAGCACAGTGTGCCCTTCACCTCACTGTTATAGAGCAAATTGTCCTCCTCACCTCATTGTTGCACAGCACAGTCTACTCTTCACCTCAACTTGACACAGCACAGTATCCTTCATCACCTCATTGTTACACAGCACAATGTCCTTATGATCTCATTGTTACACAGCACAGTGCCCTGATCATCTGACTGTTACACAGCACAGTGCCCTGATCATCTTATTGTCAAAGAGCACAATGTCCTGATCATCGCATTGTTACTCAGCACAGTGTCCTCTTCCTCTCATTATTACACAGCACAGTTTCCTCATCACCTCATTGTTACAGAGCACAGTTTTCTCAACTTATCATTATGATACAGGACAGTGTACAAATTAATCATTTTACACAGCACAGTGTCATCTCTACCAGATTGTTACACAGCACAGTGTACTCATCACCTCAATTTTACACAGAACTGTGTCCCCTTCACCTCATGGCTACACAGCACAGTGTCCTCATCACCTTATTTTCACAAAGCACAGTGTCCTCATCACCTCATTGTTACACAGCACAGTTTTCTCATCCTATCATTGTTATACAGGACAGTGTCCTAATTCATCAATGTTACACAGCACAATGTCCTCTTCACCTCATTGTTACACAGCACAACGCACTGTTCATCTCATTGTCACAGAGCACAATGTCATGATCATAGCATTGATGCTCAGCTCGGGGTCCTCTTGCTCTCATTGTTACACAGCACAGAATCATCATCACTTCATTGTTACACAGCACAGTTTCCAGATCACCTCATTGTTACACAGCACAGTACCCTCATCACCTTATTGTTACACAGCACACTGTCCTCATCACTTGATTGTTACACAGCACAGAGTCCTCATCACCTCATTGTTACTCAGCACAGTGTTGTGATCAGTAGATTGTTACACAGCACTTTATCCGTTTCATCTCAATGTTACACAGAACAGGGTCCTGATCACCTCATTGCTACACAGCACAGTGTCCTCATCACCTCATTGTTACATAGCACAGTTTTCTCATCCTATCATTGTTATCAGGACAGTCTGCTGATTCATCATTGTTATACATCACAGTGTACTCATCATCTCATTGTTACACAGCACAGTGTCCTCCTCACCTCATTGTTGCACAGCACAGTCAACTCTTCACCTCAATTTGACACAGCACAGTGTCCTCGTCACCACATGGTTACACAGCACAGTGTCCTCATCACCTCATTGTTACACAGCACAATGTCCTTATGATCTCATTGTTACACAGCACAGTGTCTTGATCACTTTATTGTTACAGAGCACAGTGTCCTCATCACCTCATTGTTACACTGCACAGGGTCCTCATCACCTCATTGTTTCAGCACAATGTCCTTATGATCTCATTGTTATACAGCACAGTGTCCTGATCACTTTATTGTTACAGAGCACAGTGTCCTCATCACCTCATTGTTACACAGCACAGTGTCCTGATCACCCCATTGTTACACAGCACAGTGTCTTCTCTACCTTCTTGTTACACAACACAGTGTCCCTTTCACCTCACTGTTATGCTGCACAGTGTCCTCTTCACCTCATTGTTACATGGCACAGTGTCCTGACCAACTCATTGCTACACAGCACAGTATCCTCTTCACCTCATTGTTGCACAGCACAATGTACTCTTCACCTCAATTTTACACAGCTCAGTGTCCATTTCACCTCATTGTTATACAGCACAGTGTCCTTTTCACTTCATTGTTACACAGCACAGTGTCCTCATCACCTCATTGTTACACAGCACATTGTCCTGATCACCTCATTGTTACACAGCACAGTGTCCTTTTCACATCATTGTTAGACAGCACAGTGTCCTCATCACCTCACTGCTACAGAGCACAGTGTCCTCATCGCCTCATTGTTACACAGCACAATGTCTTCTCCACCGGATTGTTACACAGCACAGTGTACTCTTCACCTCATATTTACACAGCACTATGTCCACTTCACCTCATTGCTACACAGCACAATGTGCCCTTCACCTCACTGTTATACAGCAAAGTGTCCTCCTCAACTCATTGTTGCACAGCACAGTCTACGCTTCACCTCAGTTTGACACAGCACAGTGTCCTTCATCACCTCATTGTTACACAGCACAATGTCCTTATGATCTCATTGTTATACAGCACACTGTCCTGATCATCTGATTGTTACACAGCACAGTGCCCTGATCATCTCATTGTCAGAGAGCACAATGTCCTGATAATCGCATTCTTACTCAGCACAGTGTCCTCTTCCTCTCATTGTTAGCCAGTACAGAATCCTCAGCTCTTCATTGTTACACAGCACAGCGTCCTGATCTCCTCATTGATACACAGCACAGTATCCTCTACAGCTCATTGTTAGACAGATCATTGTCCTCATCAGTTCATTGTTACACAGCACAGTGTCCTGCCCACCTCATTGCTACACAGCACAGTGCCCCCATCATCTCATTGACACACAGCACAGAGTTCTGAGCACCTCATTGTTACACACCACAGTGTCCGCTTCACCTCATTGTTACACAGCACAGTTTTCTCATCCTATCATTGTTATACAGGACAGTGTCCTAATTCAGCATCGTTACAGAGCACAGTGCCCTCTTCACCTCATTGTTACACAGCAAAGTGTCCTCATCTCCTCATTGTTACACAGCACAGTTTTCTCATCCTATCATTGTTATATAGGGCAGTGTCCTAATTCATCAATGTTACACAGCACAATGTCCTCATCACCTCATTGTTACACAGTACAGCACACTGATCATCCCATTGTCACAAAGCACAATGTCCTGATCATAGCATTGTTACTCAGCACAGTGTCCTCAGCTCTTCATTGTTACACAGCACAGCGTCCTGTTCTCCTCATTGATACACAGCACAGTATCCTCTACATCTCATTATTAGACAGATCATTGTCCTCTTCAGTTCATTGTTACACAGCACAGTGTCCTGCCCACCTCATTGTTACACAGCACAGTGTCCTCATCCTGTCATTGTTATACAGGAGAGTGTGTTAATTACATCATTACTACACAGCACGGTACCCTCATCATCTCATTGACAGACAGCACAGAGATCTGAGCTCCTCATTGTTACACACCACAGTGTCAGCTTCACCTCATTGTTACACAGCACAGTCTACTCATCACCTCATTGTTAAACAGAACAGTGTCCTCTTCACCTCATTGTTACACAGCACAGTGTCCTGATCAGCTCATTATTACACAGCACAGTTTCCTCATTACCTCATTGTTGCAGAGCACAGTTTTCTCATCTTATCATTATGATACAGGACAGTGGCCAAATTAATCATTTTACACAGCACAATGTCATCTCTACCAGATTGTTACACAGCACAGTGTACTCTTCACCTCAATTTTACACAGTACTGTTTCCCCTTCACCTCACTGTTACACAGCAAAGTGTACTCATCACCTCATTGTTACACAGCACAATGCCCATATGAGCTCTTTGTAACACAGCACAGTGTCCAAATCACCTGATTGTTACACAGCACAGTGCCCAGAACATCTCATAGCTACAGAGCACAGTGTTCTCATCACCTCATTGTTAAATAGCACAGTGTCCTCATCCTATTTTTGTTATACAGGACAGTGTCCTAATTCATCATTGTTACACAACACAGTGTACACATCATCTTATTGTTACACAGCATGGTGTCGTCATCACCTCCTTGTTACGCAGCACAGTGTCCTCATCCTGTCATTGTTATACAGCAGAGTGTCTATTTACATCATTGCTACACAGCACGGTGCACTCATCACCTCATTGACACACAGCACAGAGTCCTGAAAACCACATTGTTACATATCACTGTATCCGCATCATCTCATTGTTACACTGCACAGATTCCACATCACCTCATTGTTACACAGCACAGTTTTTTGATCATCTCATTGTTACACAGCGCAGTGTCCACATCACCTCATTTTTTCACTGAATAGTGTCCTTATCACCACATTGTTACACAGCACAGTGCCCTCTTCACGTCATTGTTACACAGCACAGTGTCCTCATCACCTCATTGTTACACAGCACAGTGTCCTCATCACCTCATTGTTAAGCAGCACAGTGCCCTCTTCACCTTATTTTTACAGAGCACAGTGTCCTCATCACCTCATTGCTACACAGCACAGTGTCCTCAACACCTCATTGTTACTCAGCACAGTGTCATGATCACTTCATTGTTAGACAGCACTGTATCCGTTTCATCTCATTGTTACACAGAACAGGGTCCTGATCACCTCATTGCTATACAGCACAGTGTCCTCATCACCACATTGTTATATAGCACAGTTTTCTCATCCTATCATTGTTATCAGGACAGTTCCCTGATTCATCATTTTTACACATGACAGTGTACTCATCATCTCATTGTTACACAGCACAGTGTCCTCCTCACCTCATGGTTGCACAGGACAGTCTACGCTTTACCTCAATTTGACACAGCACAGTGTCCTCATCACCTCATTGTTACAAAGCACAGTGTCCTCATCACCTCATTGTTGCACAGCACAATGTCCTTATGATCTCATTGTTACACAGCACAGTGGCCTGATCACCTCAATGTTACACAGCACAGTGTCCTCATCACCTCATTGTTACACAGCACAGTGTCCTCATCACCTCATTGTTACACAGCACAATGTCCTTATGATCTCATTGTTACACAGCACAGTGGCCTGATCACCTCATTGTTACACAGCACAGAGTCCTCATCACCTCATTGTTACACAGCACAGTGTCCTCATCACCTCATTGCTACAGAGCACAGTGTCCTCATCACCTCATTGTTACACAGCACAGTGTCTTCTCCACCGATTGTTACACAGCACAGTGTACTCTTAACCTCAATTTTACACAGCACTATGTCCCCTTCACCTCATTGCTACACAGCACAGTGTGCCCTTCACCTCACTGTTATAGAGCAAAGTGTACTCCTCACCTCATTGTTGCATAACACAGTCTACTCTTCACCTCAATTTGACACAGCACAGTGTCCTCATCACCTCATTGTTACACAGCACAATGTCCTTATGATCTCATTGTTACACAGAATAGTGTCCTGATCATCTGATTGTTACACAGCACAGTGCCCTGATCATCTTATTGTCAGAGAGCACAATGTCCTGATAATCGCATTGTTACTCAGCACAGTGTCCTCTTCCTCTCATTGTTACACAGCACAGAATCCTCAGCTCTTCATTGTTACACAGCACAGCATCCTGATCTTCACATTGATACACAGCACAGTATCCTCTACAGCTCATTGTTAGAGAGATCATTGTCCTCATCAATTCATTGTTACACAGCACAGTGTCCTGCCCACCTCATTGATACACAGCACAGTGTCCTCATCCTGTCATTGTTATACAGGAGAGTGTGTTAATTACATCATTGCTACACAGCACGGTCCCCTCACCATCTCATTGATACACAGCACAGAGTTCTGAGCACCTCATTGTTACACATCACAGTGTCCGCTTCACCTCATTGTTACACAGCACAGCGTCCTCATCACTTCATTGTTACACAGCACAGTGCCCTCATCACTCATTATTACACAGCAAAGTGCCCTCTTCACCTCATTGTTACACAGCAAAGAGTCCTCATCACCTCATTGTTACACAGAACAGTGTCCTGATCAGCTCATTATTACACAGCACAGTTTCCTCATTACCTCATTGTTACAGAGCACAGTTTTCTCATCTTATCATTATGATACAGGACAGTGTCCAAATTAATCATTTTACACAGCACAGTGTCATCTCTACCAGATTGTTACACAGCACAGTGTACTCTTCACCTCAATTTTACGCAGCACTGTGTCCCCTTCACCTCATGGATACACAGCACCGTATCCCCTTCACCTCACTGTTACACAGCAAAGTGTACTCATCACCTCATTGACACACAGCACAGAGTCCTGAACACCTCATTGTTACAGATCACTGTATCCTCATCACCTCATTGTTACACTGCACAGTTTCCACATCACCTCATTGTTACATAGCACAGTTTTGTGATCATCTCATTGCTACACAGCGCAGTGTCCGCTTCACCTCATATTTTCACAGAATTGGGTCCTTATCACATCATTGTTACACAGCACAGTGCCCTGATCATCTGACTGTTACACAGCACAGTGCCCTGATCATCTTATTGTCAAAGAGCACAATGTCCTGATCATCGCATTGTTACTCAGCACAGTGTCCTCTTCCTCTCATTATTACACAGCACAGTTTCCTCATCACCTCATTGTTACAGAGCACAGTTTTCTCAACTTATCATTATGATACAGGACAGTGTACAAATTAATCATTTTACACAGCACAGTGTCATCTCTACCAGATTGTTACACAGCACAGTGTACTCATCACCTCAATTTTACACAGAACTGTGTCCCCTTCACCTCATGGCTACACAGCACAGTGTCCTCATCACCTTATTTTCACAAAGCACAGTGTCCTCATCACCTCATTGTTACACAGCACAGTTTTCTCATCCTATCATTGTTATACAGGACAGTGTCCTAATTCATCAATGTTACACAGCACAATGTCCTCTTCACCTCATTGTTACACAGCACAACGCACTGTTCATCTCATTGTCACAGAGCACAATGTCATGATCATAGCATTGATGCTCAGCTCGGGGTCCTCTTGCTCTCATTGTTACACAGCACAGAATCATCATCACTTCATTGTTACACAGCACAGTTTCCAGATCACCTCATTGTTACACAGCACAGTACCCTCATCACCTTATTGTTACACAGCACACTGTCCTCATCACTTGATTGTTACACAGCACAGAGTCCTCATCACCTCATTGTTACTCAGCACAGTGTTGTGATCAGTAGATTGTTACACAGCACTTTATCCGTTTCATCTCAATGTTACACAGAACAGGGTCCTGATCACCTCATTGCTACACAGCACAGTGTCCTCATCACCTCATTGTTACATAGCACAGTTTTCTCATCCTATCATTGTTATCAGGACAGTCTGCTGATTCATCATTGTTATACATCACAGTGTACTCATCATCTCATTGTTACACAGCACAGTGTCCTCCTCACCTCATTGTTGCACAGCACAGTCAACTCTTCACCTCAATTTGACACAGCACAGTGTCCTCGTCACCACATGGTTACACAGCACAGTGTCCTCATCACCTCATTGTTACACAGCACAATGTCCTTATGATCTCATTGTTACACAGCACAGTGTCTTGATCACTTTATTGTTACAGAGCACAGTGTCCTCATCACCTCATTGTTACACTGCACAGGGTCCTCATCACCTCATTGTTTCAGCACAATGTCCTTATGATCTCATTGTTATACAGCACAGTGTCCTGATCACTTTATTGTTACAGAGCACAGTGTCCTCATCACCTCATTGTTACACAGCACAGTGTCCTGATCACCCCATTGTTACACAGCACAGTGTCTTCTCTACCTTCTTGTTACACAACACAGTGTCCCTTTCACCTCACTGTTATGCTGCACAGTGTCCTCTTCACCTCATTGTTACATGGCACAGTGTCCTGACCAACTCATTGCTACACAGCACAGTATCCTCTTCACCTCATTGTTGCACAGCACAATGTACTCTTCACCTCAATTTTACACAGCTCAGTGTCCATTTCACCTCATTGTTATACAGCACAGTGTCCTTTTCACTTCATTGTTACACAGCACAGTGTCCTCATCACCTCATTGTTACACAGCACATTGTCCTGATCACCTCATTGTTACACAGCACAGTGTCCTTTTCACATCATTGTTAGACAGCACAGTGTCCTCATCACCTCACTGCTACAGAGCACAGTGTCCTCATCGCCTCATTGTTACACAGCACAATGTCTTCTCCACCGGATTGTTACACAGCACAGTGTACTCTTCACCTCATATTTACACAGCACTATGTCCACTTCACCTCATTGCTACACAGCACAATGTGCCCTTCACCTCACTGTTATACAGCAAAGTGTCCTCCTCAACTCATTGTTGCACAGCACAGTCTACGCTTCACCTCAGTTTGACACAGCACAGTGTCCTTCATCACCTCATTGTTACACAGCACAATGTCCTTATGATCTCATTGTTACACAGCACACTGTCCTGATCATCTGATTGTTACACAGCACAGTGCCCTGATCATCTCATTGTCAGAGAGCACAATGTCCTGATCATCGCATTCTTACTCAGCACAGTGTCCTCTTCCTCTCATTGTTAGCCAGTACAGAATCCTCAGCTCTTCATTGTTACACAGCACAGCGTCCTGATCTCCTCATTGATACACAGCACAGTATCCTCTACAGCTCATTGTTAGACAGATCATTGTCCTCATCAGTTCATTGTTACACAGCACAGTGTCCTGCCCACCTCATTGCTACACAGCACAGTGCCCCCATCATCTCATTGACACACAGCACAGAGTTCTGAGCACCTCATTGTTACACACCACAGTGTCCGCTTCACCTCATTGTTACACAGCACAGTTTTCTCATCCTATCATTGTTATACAGGACAGTGTCCTAATTCAGCATCGTTACAGAGCACAGTGCCCTCTTCACCTCATTGTTACACAGCAAAGTGTCCTCATCTCCTCATTGTTACACAGCACAGTTTTCTCATCCTATCATTGTTATATAGGGCAGTGTCCTAATTCATCAATGTTACACAGCACAATGTCCTCATCACCTCATTGTTACACAGTACAGCACACTGATCATCCCATTGTCACAAAGCACAATGTCCTGATCATAGCATTGTTACTCAGCACAGTGTCCTCAGCTCTTCATTGTTACACAGCACAGCGTCCTGTTCTCCTCATTGATACACAGCACAGTATCCTCTACATCTCATTATTAGACAGATCATTGTCCTCTTCAGTTCATTGTTACACAGCACAGTGTCCTGCCCACCTCATTGTTACACAGCACAGTGTCCTCATCCTGTCATTGTTATACAGGAGAGTGTGTTAATTACATCATTACTACACAGCACGGTACCCTCATCATCTCATTGACAGACAGCACAGAGATCTGAGCTCCTCATTGTTACACACCACAGTGTCAGCTTCACCTCATTGTTACACAGCACAGTCTACTCATCACCTCATTGTTAAACAGAACAGTGTCCTCTTCACCTCATTGTTACACAGCACAGTGTCCTGATCAGCTCATTATTACACAGCACAGTTTCCTCATTACCTCATTGTTGCAGAGCACAGTTTTCTCATCTTATCATTATGATACAGGACAGTGGCCAAATTAATCATTTTACACAGCACAATGTCATCTCTACCAGATTGTTACACAGCACAGTGTACTCTTCACCTCAATTTTACACAGCACTGTTTCCCCTTCACCTCACTGTTACACAGCAAAGTGTACTCATCACCTCATTGTTACACAGCACAATGCCCATATGAGCTCTTTGTAACACAGCACAGTGTCCAAATCACCTGATTGTTACACAGCACAGTGCCCAGAACATCTCATAGCTACAGAGCACAGTGTTCTCATCACCTCATTGTTAAATAGCACAGTGTCCTCATCCTATTTTTGTTATACAGGACAGTGTCCTAATTCATCATTGTTACACAACACAGTGTACACATCATCTTATTGTTACACATCATGGTGTCGTCATCACCTCCTTGTTACGCAGCACAGTGTCCTCATCCTGTCATTGTTATACAGCAGAGTGTCTATTTACATCATTGCTACACAGCACGGTGCACTCATCACCTCATTGACACACAGCACAGAGTCCTGAAAACCACATTGTTACATATCACTGTATCCGCATCATCTCATTGTTACACTGCACAGATTCCACATCACCTCATTGTTACACAGCACAGTTTTTTGATCATCTCATTGTTACACAGCGCAGTGTCCACATCACCTCATTTTTTCACTGAATAGTGTCCTTATCACCACATTGTTACACAGCACAGTGCCCTCTTCACGTCATTGTTACACAGCACAGTGTCCTCATCACCTCATTGTTACACAGCACAGTGTCCTCATCACCTCATTGTTAAGCAGCACAGTGCCCTCTTCACCTTATTTTTACAGAGCACAGTGTCCTCATCACCTCATTGCTACACAACACAGTGTCCTCAACACCTCATTGTTACACAGCACAGTGTCCTCATCACCTCATTGTTACACAGCACAGTCAACTCTTCACCTCAATTTGACACAGCACAGTGTCCTCGTCACCACATGGTTACACAGCACAGTGTCCTCATCACCTCATTGTTACACAGCACAATGTCCTTATGATCTCATTGTTACACAGCACAGTGTCTTGATCACTTTATTGTTACAGAGCACAGTGTCCTCATCACCTCATTGTTACACTGCACAGGGTCCTCATCACCTCATTGTTTCAGCACAATGTCCTTATGATCTCATTGTTATACAGCACAGTGTCCTGATCACTTTATTGTTATAGAGCACAGTGTCCTCATCACCTCATTGTTACACAGCACAGTGTCCTGATCACCCCATTG
>JANJGN010005474.1:0-20365 GCA_026770705.1 Isurus oxyrinchus | reverse complement strand
AAACAGAGGCAAACAGAGTGAAACAAGGCAAACAGACCGAAACAGAGGCAAACAGACTCAAACAGAGGCAAACAGAGGCAAACAGAGGCAAACAGACTTAAACAGAGGCAAACGGACTTAATCAGAGGCAAACAAAGGCAAACAGAGTGAAACAGAGGCAAACAGAGTGAAACAGAGGCAAACAGTGTGAAACAGAGGCAAGCAGAGTGAAACAGAGGCAAACAGAAGCAAACAGAGGCAAACATAGGCAAACAGAGTGAAACAGAGGCAAACAGAGTGAAAGAGAGGCAAACAGACTTAAACAGAGGCAAACAGAGTGAAACAGAGGCAAACAGACTTAAACAGAGGCAAACAGACTTAAACAGAGGCAATCAGAGTGAAACAGAGGCAAACAGACTTAAACAGAGGCAAACAGAGTGAAACAGAGGCAAACAGAGTGAAACAGAGGCAAACTGACTGAAACAGAGGCAAAAAGACTCAAACAGAGGCAAAGAGAGGCAAACGGACTTAAACAGAGGCAAACAGACTTAAACAGAGGCAAACAGAGGCAAACAGAGTGAAACAGAGGCAAACAGAGTGAAACAGAGGCAAACAGAGAGAAACAGAGGCAAACAGAGTGAAACAAAGGCAAACAGAGTGAAACAGAGGCAAACAGTGTGAAACAGAGGCAAACAGAGAGAAACAGAGGCAAACAGAGTGAAACAAAGGCAAACAGAGTGAAACAGAGGCAAACAGAGTGAAACCGAGGCAAACAGAGTGAATCAGAGGCAAACAGAAGCAAACAGAGGCAAACAGAGTCAAACAGAGTGAAACAGAGGCAAACAGAGTGATACAGAGGCAAACAGAGTGAAACAGAGTCAAACAGAGGCAAACAGAGTGAAACAGAGGGAAACAGAGGCAAACAGAGAGAAACAGAGGCAAACAGAGTGAAACAGAGGCAATCAGAGTGAAACAGAGGCAAACAGAGTGAAACAGAGGCAAACAGACTGAATCAGAGGCAAACAGAGAGAAACAGAGGCAGACAGAATTAAACAGAGGCAAACAGAGTGAAACAAGGCAAACAGACCGAAACAGAGGCAAACAGACTCAAACAGAGGTAAACAGACTCAAACAGAGGCAAACAGACTTAAACAGAGACAAACAGAGGCAAAAACAGAGAAACAGAGGCAAACAGAGTGAACCAGAGGCAAACAGACTTAAACAGAGGCAAACAGACTTAAACAGAGGCAAACAGAGGCAAACAGAGGCAAGGAGAGGCAAACAGACTTAAACAGAGGCAAACATAGGGAAACAGAGGCAAACAGAGTGAAACAGAGGCAAACGGAGTGAAACAGAGGCAAACTGACTGAAACAGAGGCAAACAGAAGCAAACAGAGGCAAACAGAAGCATGCAGAGTGAAACAGATGCAAACAAACTGAAACAGAGGCAAACAGAGTGAAACAGAGGCAAACAGAGAGAAACAGAGGCAAACGGAGTGAAACAGAGGCAAACAGAGTGGAACAGAGGCAAACAGAGTGAAACAGAGGCAAACAGACTTAAACAGAGGCAAACAGAGGCAAACAGAGTGGAAAAGAGGCAAACAGAGTGAAACAGAGGGAAACGGAGTGAAACAGAGGCAAACAGAGTGAAACAGAGGCAAACAGAAGCAAACAGAGGCAAACAGAGGCAAACAGAGTGAAACAGAGGCAAACAGAGTGAAACAGAGGCAAACAGAGTGAAACAGAGGCAAACAGAGTGAAACAGAGGCAAACAGACTGAAGCAGAGGCAGACAGGGTGAAACAGAGACAAACAGAGTGAAACAGAGGCAAACAGACTTAAACAGAGGCAAACAGACTTAAACAGAGGCAAACAGACTTAATCAAATGCAAACAGAGTGAATTAGAGGCAAACAGAGTGAAACAGAGGCAAACAGAGTGAAACAGAGGCAAACAGAGGCAAACAGAGTGAAACAGATGCAAACAGACTGAAACAGAGGCAAACAGAGTGAAACAGAGGCAAACAGAGAGAAACAGCGCAAACAGAGTGAAACAGAGGCAAACAGAGTGAAACCGAGGCAAACAGAGTGAAACAGAGGCAAACAGAAGCAAACAGAGGCAAACGGAGTCAAACAGAGTGAAACAGAGGCAAACAGAGAGAAACAGCGGCAAACAGAGTGAAACAGAGGCAAACAGAGTGAAACCGAGGCAAACAGAGTGAAACAGAGGCAAACAGAGGCAAACAGAGTGAAACAGAGTCAAACAGAGACAAACAGAGTGAAACAGAGGGAAACAGACGCAAACAGAGAGAAACAGAGGCAAACAGAGTGAAACAGAGGCAATCAGAGTGAAACAGAGGCAAACAGAGTGAAACAGAGGCAAACAGACTGAATCAGAGGCAAACAGAGAGAAACAGAGTCAGACAGAATTAAACAGAGGCAAACAGAGTGAAACAGAGGCAAACAGAGTGAAACAAGGCAAACAGACCTAAACAGAGGCAAACAGACTCAAACAGAGGCAAACAGAGGCAAACAGAGGCAAACAGACTTAAACAGAGGCAAACAGACTTAAACAGAGGCAAACAGAGGCAAACAGAGTGAAACAGAGGCAAACAGAGTGAAACAGAGGCAAACAGTGTGAAACAGAGGCAAGCAGAGTGAAACAGAGGCAAACAGAAGCAAACAGAGGCAAACAGAGGCAAACAGAGTGAAACAGAGGCAAACAGAGTGAAAGAGAGGCAAACAGACTTAAACAGAGGCAAACAGAGTGAAACAGAGGCAAACAGACTTAAACAGAGGCAAACAGACTTAAACAGAGGCAATCAGAGTGAAACAGAGGCAAACAGACTTAAACAGAGGCAAACAGAGTGGAACAGAGGCAAACAGAGTGAAACAGAGGCAAACTGACTGAAACAGAGGCAAAAAGACTCAAACAGAGGCAAACGGACTTAAACAGAGGCAAACAGACTTAAACAGAGGCAAACAGAGGCAAACAGAGGCAAACAGAGTGAAACAGAGGCAAACAGAGAGTAACAGAGGCAAACAGAGTGAAACAGAGGCAAACAGAGTGAAACAGAGGCAAACAGTGTGAAACAGAGGCAAACAGAGTGAAACAGAGGCAAACAGAGTGAAACAGAGGCAAACAGACTGAATCAGAGGCAAACAGAGTGTAACAGAGACAAACAGAGTGAAACAGAGGCAAACAGACTTAAACAGAGGCAAACAGACTTAAACAGAGGCAAACAGAATTAAACAGAGGCAAACAGACTTAATCAAATGCAAACAGAGTGAATTAGAGGCAAACAGAGTGAAACAGAAGCAAACAGTGTGAAACAGAGGCAACCAGAGGCAAACAGATTGAAACAGAGGCAAACAGACTGACACAGAGGCAAACAGAGTGAAACAGAGGCAAACAGAGAGAAACAGCCGCAAACAGAGTAAAACAGAGGCAAGCAGAGTGAAACCGAGGCAAACAGAGTGAAACAGGCAAACAGAAGCAAACAGAGGCAAACAGAGTCAAACAGAGTGAAACAGAGGCAAACAGAGTGATACAGAGGCAAACAGAGTGAAACAGAGTCAAACAGAGGCAAACAGAGTGAAACAGAGGGAAGCAGAGGCAAACAGAGAGAAACAGAGGCAAACAGAGTGAAACAGAGGCAATCAGAGTGAAACAGAGGCAAACAGAGTGAAACAGAGGCAAACAGACTGAATCAGAGGCAAACAGAGTGAAACAGAGGCAGACAGAATTAAACAGAGGCAAACAGAGTGAAACAGAGGCAAACAGACTTAAACAGAGGCAAACAGAGGCAAACAGAGTGGAAAAGAGGCAAACAGAGTGAAACAGAGGGAAACGGAGTGAAACAGAGGCAAACAGAGTGAAACAGAGGCAAACAGAAGCAAACAGAGGCAAACAGAGGCAAACAGAGTGAAACAGAGGCAAACAGAGTGAAACAGAGGCAAACAGAGTGAAAGGGAGGCAAACAGAGTGAAACAGAGGCAAACAGACTGAAGCAGAGGCAGACAGGGTGAAACAGAGACAAACAGAGTGAAACAGAGGCAAACAGACTTAAACAGAGGCAAACAGACTTAAACAGAGGCAAACAGAGGCAAACAGACTTAAACAGAGGCAAACAGACTTAATCAAATGCAAACAGAGTGAATTAGAGGCAAACAGAGTGAAACAGAGGCAAACAGAGTGAAACAGAGGCAAACAGAGGCAAACAGAGTGAAACAGATGCAAACAGACTGAAACAGAGGCAAACAGAGTGAAACAGAGGCAAACAGAGAGAAACAGCGGCAAACAGAGTGAAACAGAGGCAAACAGAGTGAAACCGAGGCAAACAGAGTGAAACAGAGGCAAACAGAAGCAAACAGAGGCAAACGGAGTCAAACAGAGTGAAACAGAGGCAAACAGAGAGAAACAGCGGCAAACAGAGTGAAACAGAGGCAAACAGAGTGAAACCGAGGCAAACAGAGTGAAACAGAGGCAAACAGAGGCAAACGGAGTCAAACAGAGTGAAACAGAGGCAAACAGAGTGATACAGAGGCAAACAGAGTGAAACAGAGTCAAACAGAGACAAACAGAGTGAAACAGAGGGAAACAGACGCAAACAGAGAGAAACAGAGGCAAACAGAGTGAAACAGAGGCAATCAGAGTGAAACAGAGGCAAACAGAATGAAACAGAGGCAAACAGACTGAATCAGAGGCAAACAGAGAGAAACAGAGTCAGACAGAATTAAACAGAGGCAAACAGAGTGAAACAGAGGCAAACAGAGTGAAACAAGGCAAACAGACCGAAACAGAGGCAAACAGACTCAAACAGAGGCAAACAGAGGCAAACAGAGGCAAACAGACTTAAACAGAGGCAAACAGACTTAAACAGAGGCAAACAGAGGCAAACAGAGTGAAACAGAGGCAAACAGAGAGAAACAGAGGCAAACAGTGTGAAACAGAGGCAAACAGAGTGAAACAGAGGCAAGCAGAGTGAAACAGAGGCAAACAGACTGAATCAGAGGCAAACAGAGTGAAACAGAGACAAACAGAGTGAAACAGAGGCAAACAGACTTAAAAAGAGGCAAACAGACTTAAACAGAGGCAAACTGACTTAAACAGAGGCAAACAGAGGCAAACAGACTTAAACAGAGGCAAACAGACTTAATCAAATGCAAACAGAGTGAATTAGAGGCAAACAGAGTGAAACAGAGGCAAACAGAGTGAAACAGAGGCAAACAGAGGCAAACAGAGTGAAACAGAGGAAAACAGACTGAAACAGAGGCAAACAGAGTGAAACAGAGGCAAACAGAGAGAAACAGCGGCAAACATAGTGGAACAGAGGCAAACAGAGTGAAACCAAGGCAAACAGAGTGAAACAGAGGCAAACAGAAGCAAACAGAGGCAAACGGATTCAAACAGAGTGAAACAGAGGCAAACAGAGAGAAACAGCGGCAAACAGAGTGAAACAGAGGCAAACAGAGTGAAACCGAGGCAAACAGAGTGAAACAGAGGCAAACAGAAGCAAACAGAGGCAAACGGAGTCAAACAGCGTGAAACAGAGGCAAACAGAGTGATACAGAGGCAAACAGAGTGAAACAGAGTCAAACAGAGGCAAACAGAGTGAAACAGAGGGAAACAGAAGCAAACAGAGAGAAAGAGAGGCAAACAGAGTGAAACAGAGGCAATCAGAGTGAAACAGAGGCAAACAGAGTGAAGCAGAGGCAAACAGACTGAATCAGACGCAAACAGAGAGAAACAGAGGCAGACAGAATTAAACAGAGGCAAACAGAGTGAAACAGAGGCAAACAGAGTGAAACAAGGCAAACAGACCGAAACAGAGGCAAACAGACTCAAACAGAGGCAAACAGAGGCAAACAGAGGCAAACAGACTTAAACAGAGGCAAACGGACTTAATCAGAGGCAAACAGAGGCAAACAGAGTGAAACAGAGGCAAACAGAGTGAAACAGAGGCAAACAGTGTGAAACAGAGGCAAGCAGAGTGAAACAGAGGCAAACAGAAGCAAACAGAGGCAAACAGAGGCAAACAGAGTGAAACAGAGGCAAACAGAGTGAAAGAGAGGCAAACAGACTTAAACAGAGGCAAACAGAGTGAAACAGAGGCAAACAGACTTAAACAGAGGCAAACAGACTTAAACAGAGGCAATCAGAGTGAAACAGAGGCAAACAGACTTAAACAGAGGCAAACAGAGTGAAACAGAGGCAAACAGTGTGAAACAGAGGCAAACTGACTGAAACAGAGGCAAAAAGACTCAAACAGAGGCAAAGAGAGGCAAACGGACTTAAACAGAGGCAAACAGACTTAAACAGAGGCAAACAGAGGCAAACAGAGTGAAACAGAGGCAAACAGAGTGAAACAGAGGCAAACAGAGAGAAACAGAGGCAAACAGAGTGAAACAGAGGCAAACAGAGTGAAACA
The DNA here is from genome assembly GCA_026770705.1 of Isurus oxyrinchus. Classification (NCBI taxonomy): domain Eukaryota; kingdom Metazoa; phylum Chordata; class Chondrichthyes; order Lamniformes; family Lamnidae; genus Isurus; species Isurus oxyrinchus. The sequence continues at coordinate 13,958 of JANJGN010005474.1, read as the reverse complement.
GAGGCAAACAGTGTGAAACAGAGGCAAACAGAGTGAAACAGAGGCAAACAGAGTGAAACAGAGGCAAACAGACTGAATCAGAGGCAAACAGAGTGAAACAGAGACAAACTGAGTGAAACAGAGGCAAACAGACTTAAACAGAGGCAAACAGACTTAAACAGAGGCAAACAGAATTAAACAGAGGCAAACAGACTTAATCAAATGCAAACAGAGTGAATTAGAGGCAAACAGAGTGAAACAGAAGCAAACAGAGTGAAACAGAGGCAAACAGAGGCAAACAGAGTGAAACAGAGGCAAACAGACTGACACAGAGGCAAAAGAGTGAAACAGAGGCAAACAGAGAGAAACAGCGGCAAACAGAGTGAAACAGAGGCAAACAGAGTGAAACCGAGGCAAACAGAGTGAATCAGAGGCAAACAGAAGCAAACAGAGGCAAACAGAGTCAAACAGAGTGAAACAGAGGCAAACAGAGTGATACAGAGGCAAACAGAGTGAAACAGAGTCAAACAGAGGCAAACAGAGTGAAACAGAGGGAAACAGAGGCAAACAGAGAGAAACAGAGGCAAACAGAGTGAAACAGAGGCAATCAGAGTGAAACAGAGGCAAACAGAGTGAAACAGAGGCAAACAGACTGAATCAGAGGCAAACAGAGAGAAACAGAGGCAGACAGAATTAAACAGAGGCAAACAGAGTGAAACAGAGGCAAACAGAGTGAAACAAGGCAAACAGACCGAAACAGAGGCAAACAGACTCAAACAGAGGTAAACAGAATCAAACAGAGGCAAACAGACTTAAACAGAGACAAACAGAGGCAAAAACAGCGAAACAGAGGCAAACAGAGTGAACCAGAGGCAAACAGACTTAAACAGAGGCAAACAGACTTAAACAGAGGCAAACAGAGGCAAGGAGAGGCAAACAGACTTAAACAGAGGCAAACATAGGGAAACAGAGGCAAACAGAGTGAAACAGAGGCAAACGGAGTGAAACAGAGGCAAACTGACTGAAACAGAGGCAAACAGAAGCAAACAGAGGCAAACAGAAGCATGCAGAGTGAAACAGATGCAAACAAACTGAAACAGAGGCAAACAGAGTGAAACAGAGGCAAACAGAGAGAAACAGAGGCAAACGGAGTGAAACAGAGGCAAACAGAGTGGAACAGAGGCAAACAGAGTGAAACAGAGGCAAACAGACTTAAACAGAGGCAAACAGAGGCAAACAGAGTGGAAAAGAGGCAAACAGTGTGAAACAGAGGGAAACGGAGTGAAACAGAGGCAAACAGAGTGAAACAGAGGCAAACAGAAGCAAACAGAGGCAAACAGAGGCAAACAGAGTGAAACAGAGGCAAACAGAGTGAAACAGAGGCAAACAGAGTGAAACAGAGGCAAACAGACTGAAGCAGAGGCAGACAGGGTGAAACAGAGACAAACAGAGTGAAACAGAGGCAAACAGACTTAAACAGAGGCAAACAGACTTAAACAGAGGCAAACAGAGGCAAACAGACTTAAACAGAGGCAAACAGACTTAATCAAATGCAAACAGAGTGAATTAGAGGCAAACAGAGTGAAACAGAGGCAAACAGAGTGAAACAGAGGCAAACAGAGGCAAACAGAGTGAAACAGATGCAAACAGACTGAAACAGAGGCAAACAGAGTGAAACAGAGGCAAACAGAGAGAAACAGCGGCAAACAGAGTGAAACAGAGGCAAACAGAGTGAAACCGAGGCAAACAGAGTGAAACAGAGGCAAACAGAAGCAAACAGAGGCAAACGGAGTCAAACAGAGTGAAACAGAGGCAAACAGAGAGAAACAGCGGCAAACAGAGTGAAACAGAGGCAAACAGAGTGAAACCGAGGCAAACAGAGTGAAACAGAGGCAAACAGAGGCAAACGGAGTCAAACAGAGTGAAACAGAGGCAAACAGAGTGATACAGAGGCAAACAGAGTGAAACAGAGTCAAACAGAGACAAACAGAGTGAAACAGAGGGAAACAGACGCAAACAGAGAGAAACAGAGGCAAACAGAGTGAAACAGAGGCAATCAGAGTGAAACAGAGGCAAACAGAGTGAAACAGAGGCAAACAGACTGAATCAGAGGCAAACAGAGAGAAACAGAGTCAGACAGAATTAAACAGAGGCAAACAGAGTGAAACAGAGGCAAACAGAGTGAAACAAGGCAAACAGACCGAAACAGAGGCAAACAGACTCAAACAGAGGCAAACAGAGGCAAACAGAGGCAAACAGACTTAAACAGAGGCAAACAGACTTAAACAGAGGCAAACAGAGGCAAACAGAGTGAAACAGAGGCAAACAGAGTGAAACAGAGGCAAACAGTGTGAAACAGAGGCAAGCAGAGTGAAACAGAGGCAAACAGAAGCAAACAGAGGCAAACAGAGGCAAACAGAGTGAAACAGAGTGAAACAGAGGCAAACAGAGTGAAAGAGAGGCAAACAGACTTAAACAGAGACAAACAGAGTGAAACAGAGGCAAACAGACTTAAACAGAGGCAAACAGACTTAAACAGAGGCAATCAGAGTGAAACAGAGGCAAACAGACTTAAACAGAGGCAAACAGAGTGGAACAGAGGCAAACAGAGTGAAACAGAGGCAAACTGACTGAAACAGAGGCAAAAAGACTCAAACAGAGGCAAACGGACTTAAACAGAGGCAAACAGACTTAAACAGAGGCAAACAGAGGCAAACAGAGTGAAACAGAGGCAAACAGAGAGAAACAGAGGCAAACAGAGTGAAACAGAGGCAAACAGAGTGAAACAGAGGCAAACAGTGTGAAACAGAGGCAAACAGAGTGAAACAGAGGCAAACAGAGTGAAACAGAGGCAAACAGACTGAATCAGAGGCAAACAGAGTGTAACAGAGACAAACAGAGTGAAACAGAGGCAAACAGACTTAAACAGAGGCAAACAGACTTAAACAGAGGCAAACAGAATTAAACAGAGGCAAACAGAGTGAAACAGAGGCAAACAGAGTGAAACAAGGCAAACAGACCGAAACAGAGGCAAACAGACTCAAACAGAGGTAAACAGACTCAAACAGAGGCAAACAGACTTAAACAGAGACAAACAGAGGCAAAAACAGCGAAACAGAGGCAAACAGAGTGAACCAGAGGCAAACAGACTTAAACAGAGGCAAACAGAGGCAAACAGACTTAAACAGAGGCAAACAGACTTAAACAGAGGCAAACAGACTTAAACAGAGGCAAACAGACTTAAACAGAGGCAATCAGAGTGAAACAGAGGCAAACAGACTCAAACAGAGGCAAACAGAGTGGAACAGAGGCAAACAGAGTGAAACAGAGGCAAACTGACTGAAACAGAGGCAAAAAGACTCAAACAGAGGCAAACGGACTTAAACAGAGGCAAACAGACTTAAACAGAGGCAAACAGAGGCAAACAGAGGGAAACAGAGGCAAACAGAGAGAAACAGAGGCAAACAGAGTGAAACAGAGGCAAACAGAGTGAAACAGAGTCAAACAGAGGCAAACAGAGTGAAACAGAGGGAAACAGAGGCAAACAGAGAGAAACAGAGGCAAACAGAGTGAAACAGAGGCAATCAGAGTGAAACAGAGGCAAACAGAGTGAAACAGAGGCAAACAGACTGAATCAGAGGCAAACAGAGAGAAACAGAGGCAGACAGAATTAAACAGAGGCAAACAGAGTGAAACAGAGGCAAACAGAGTGAAACAAGGCAAACAGACCGAAACAGAGGCAAACAGACTCAAACAGAGGTAAACAGACTCAAACAGAGGCAAACAGACTTAAACAGAGACAAACAGAGGCAAAAACAGCGAAACAGAGGCAAACAGAGTGAACCAGAGGCAAACAGACTTAAACAGAGGCAAACAGACTTAAACAGAGGCAAACAGAGGCAAGGAGAGGCAAACAGACTTAAACAGAGGCAAACATAGGGAAACAGAGGCAAACAGAGTGAAACAGAGGCAAACGGAGTGAAACAGAGGCAAACTGACTGAAACAGAGGCAAACAGAAGCAAACAGAGGCAAACAGAAGCATGCAGAGTGAAACAGATGCAAACAAACTGAAACAGAGGCAAACAGAGTGAAACAGAGGCAAACAGAGAGAAACAGAGGCAAACGGAGTGAAACAGAGGCAAACAGAGTGGAACAGAGGCAAACAGAGTGAAACAGAGGCAAACAGACTTAAACAGAGGCAAACAGAGGCAAACAGAGTGGAAAAGAGGCAAACAGAGTGAAACAGAGGGAAACGGAGTGAAACAGAGGCAAACTGACTGAAACAGAGGCAAACAGAAGCAAACAGAGGCAAACAGAAGCATGCAGAGTGAAACAGATGCAAACAAACTGAAACAGAGGCAAACAGAGTGAAACAGAGGCAAACAGAGAGAAACAGAGGCAAACGGAGTGAAACAGAGGCAAACAGAGTGGAACAGAGGCAAACAGAGTGAAACAGAGGCAAACAGACTTAAACAGAGGCAAACAGAGGCAAACAGAGTGGAAAAGAGGCAAACAGAGTGAAACAGAGGGAAACGGAGTGAAACAGAGGCAAACAGAGTGAAACAGAGGCAAACAGAAGCAAACAGAGGCAAACAGAGGCAAACAGAGTGAAACAGAGGCAAACAGAGTGAAACAGAGGCAAACAGAGTGAAACAGAGGCAAACAGAGTGAAACAGAGGCAAACAGACTGAAGCAGAGGCAGACAGGGTGAAACAGAGACAAACAGAGTGAAACAGAGGCAAACAGACTTAAACAGAGGCAAACAGACTTAAACAGAGGCAAACAGAGGCAAACAGACTTAAACAGAGGCAAACAGACTTAATCAAATGCAAACAGAGTGAATTAGAGGCAAACAGAGTGAAACAGAGGCAAACAGAGTGAAACAGAGGCAAACAGAGGCAAACAGAGTGAAACAGATGCAAACAGACTGAAACAGAGGCAAACAGAGTGAAACAGAGGCAAACAGAGAGAAACAGCGGCAAACAGAGTGAAACAGAGGCAAACAGAGTGAAACCGAGGCAAACAGAGTGAAACAGAGGCAAACAGAAGCAAACAGAGGCAAACGGAGTCAAACAGAGTGAAACAGAGGCAAACAGAGAGAAACAGCGGCAAACAGAGTGAAACAGAGGCAAACAGAGTGAAACCGAGGCAAACAGAGTGAAACAGAGGCAAACAGAGGCAAACGGAGTCAAACAGAGTGAAACAGAGGCAAACAGAGTGATACAGAGGCAAACAGAGTGAAACAGAGTCAAACAGAGACAAACAGAGTGAAACAGAGGGAAACAGACGCAAACAGAGAGAAACAGAGGCAAACAGAGTGAAACAGAGGCAATCAGAGTGAAACAGAGGCAAACAGAGTGAAACAGAGGCAAACAGACTGAATCCGAGGCAAACAGAGAGAAACAGAGTCAGACAGAATTAAACAGAGGCAAACAGAGTGAAACAGAGGCAAACAGAGTGAAACAAGGCAAACAGACCGAAACAGAGGCAAACAGACTCAAACAGAGGCAAACAGAGGCAAACAGACTTAAACAGAGGCAAACAGACTTAAACAGAGGCAAACAGAGGCAAACAGAGTGAAACAGAGGCAAACAGAGTGAAACAGAGGCAAACAGTGTGAAACAGAGGCAAGCAGAGTGAAACAGAGGCAAACAGAAGCAAACAGAGGCAAACAGAGGCAAACAGAGTGAAACAGAGGCAAACAGAGTGAAAGAGAGGCAAACAGACTTAAACAGAGGCAAACAGAGTGAAACAGAGGCAAACAGACTTAAACAGAGGCAAACAGACTTAAACAGAGGCAATCAGAGTGAAACAGAGGCAAACAGACTTAAACAGAGGCAAACAGAGTGGAACAGAGGCAAACAGAGTGAAACAGAGGCAAACTGACTGAAACAGAGGCAAAAAGACTCAAACAGAGGCAAACGGACTTAAACAGAGGCAAACAGACTTAAACAGAGGCAAACAGAGGCAAACAGAGTGAAACAGAGGCAAACAGAGAGAAACAGAGGCAAACAGAGTGAAACAGAGGCAAACAGAGTGAAACAGAGGCAAACAGTGTGAAACAGAGGCAAACAGAGTGAAACAGAGGCAAACAGAGTGAAACAGAGGCAAACAGACTGAATCAGAGGCAAACAGAGTGTAACAGAGACAAACAGAGTGAAACAGAGGCAAACAGACTTAAACAGAGGCAAACAGACTTAAACAGAGGCAAACAGAATTAAACAGAGGCAAACAGACTTAATCAAATGCAAACAGAGTGAATTAGAGGCAAACAGAGTGAAACAGAAGCAAACAGTGTGAAACAGAGGCAACCAGAGGCAAACAGAGTGAAACAGAGGCAAACAGAGAGAAACAGCCGCAAACAGAGTAAAACAGAGGCAAGCAGAGTGAAACCGAGGCAAACAGAGTGAAACAGGCAAACAGAAGCAAACAGAGGCAAACAGAGTCAAACAGAGTGAAACAGAGGCAAACAGAGTGATACAGAGGCAAACAGAGTGAAACAGAGTCAAACAGAGGCAAACAGAGTGAAACAGAGGGAAGCAGAGGCAAACAGAGAGAAACAGAGGCAAACAGAGTGAAACAGAGGCAATCAGAGTGAAACAGAGGCAAACAGAGTGAAACAGAGGCAAACAGACTGAATCAGAGGCAAACAGAGTGAAACAGAGGCAGACAGAATTAAACAGAGGCAAACAGAGTGAAACAGAGGCAAACAGACTTAAACAGAGGCAAACAGAGGCAAACAGAGTGGAAAAGAGGCAAACAGAGTGAAACAGAGGGAAACGGAGTGAAACAGAGGCAAACAGAGTGAAACAGAGGCAAACAGAAGCAAACAGAGGCAAACAGAGGCAAACAGAGTGAAACAGAGGCAAACAGAGTGAAACAGAGGCAAACAGAGTGAAACAGAGGCAAACAGACTGAAGCAGAGGCAGACAGGGTGAAACAGAGACAAACAGAGTGAAACAGAGGCAAACAGACTTAAACAGAGGCAAACAGACTTAAACAGAGGCAAACAGAGGCAAACAGACTTAAACAGAGGCAAACAGACTTAATCAAATGCAAACAGAGTGAATTAGAGGCAAACAGAGTGAAACAGAGGCAAACAGAGTGAAACAGAGGCAAACAGAGGCAAACAGAGTGAAACAGATGCAAACAGACTGAAACAGAGGCAAACAGAGTGAAACAGAGGCAAACAGAGAGAAACAGCGGCAAACAGAGTGAAACAGAGGCAAACAGAGTGAAACCGAGGCAAACAGAGTGAAACAGAGGCAAACAGAAGCAAACAGAGGCAAACGGAGTCAAACAGAGTGAAACAGAGGCAAACAGAGAGAAACAGCGGCAGAGTGAAACAGAGGCAAACAGAGTGAAACCGAGGCAAACAGAGTGAAACAGAGGCAAACAGAGGCAAACGGAGTCAAACAGAGTGAAACAGAGGCAAACAGAGTGATACAGAGGCAAACAGAGTGAAACAGAGTCAAACAGAGACAAACAGAGTGAAACAGAGGGAAACAGACGCAAACAGAGAGAAACAGAGGCAAACAGAGTGAAACAGAGGCAATCAGAGTGAAACAGAGGCAAACAGAGTGAAACAGAGGCAAACAGACTGAATCAGAGGCAAACAGAGAGAAACAGAGTCAGACAGAATTAAACAGAGGCAAACAGAGTGAAACAGAGGCAAACAGAGTGAAACAGAGGCAAACAGAGTGAAACAGAGGCAAACAGACTCAAACAGAGGCAAACAGAGGCAAACAGAGGCAAACAGACTTAAACAGAGGCAAACAGACTTAAACAGAGGCAAACAGAGGCAAACAGAGTGAAACAGAGGCAAACAGAGTGAAACAGAGGCAAACAGTGTGAAACAGAGGCAAACAGAGTGAAAGAGAGGCAAACAGACTTAAACAGAGGCAAACAGAGTGAAACAGAGGCAAACAGACTTAAACAGAGGCAAACAGACTTAAACAGAGGCAATCAGAGTGAAACAGAGGCAAACAGACTTAAACAGAGGCAAACAGAGTGGAACAGAGGCAAACAGAGTGAAACAGAGGCAAACTGACTGAAACAGAGGCAAAAAGACTCAAACAGAGGCAAACGGACTTAAACAGAGGCAAACAGACTTAAACAGAGGCAAACAGAGGCAAACAGAGTGAAACAGAGGCAAACAGAGAGAAACAGAGGCAAACAGAGTGAAACAGAGGCAAACAGAGTGAAACAGAGGCAAACAGTGTGAAACAGAGGCAAACAGAGTGAAACAGAGGCAAACAGAGTGAAACAGAGGCAAACAGACTGAATCAGAGGCAAACAGAGTGTAACAGAGACAAACAGAGTGAAACAGAGGCAAACAGACTTAAACAGAGGCAAACAGACTTAAACAGAGGCAAACAGAATTAAACAGAGGCAAACAGAGTGAAACAGAGGCAAACAGAGTGAAACAAGGCAAACAGACCGAAACAGAGGCAAACAGACTCAAACAGAGGTAAACAGACTCAAACAGAGGCAAACAGACTTAAACAGAGACAAACAGAGGCAAAAACAGCGAAACAGAGGCAAACAGAGTGAACCAGAGGCAAACAGACTTAAACAGAGGCAAACAGAGGCAAACAGACTTAAACAGAGGCAAACAGACTTAAACAGAGGCAAACAGACTTAAACAGAGGCAAAAATAGGGAAACAGAGGCAAACAGAGTGAAACAGAGGCAAGCGGAGTGAAACAGAGGCAAACAGAGTGAAACAGAGGCAAACAGAAGCAAACAGAGGCAAACAGAAGCATGCAGAGTGAAACAGATGCAAACAAACTGAAACAGAGGCAAACAGAGTGAAACAGAGGCAAACAGAGAGAAACAGAGGCAAACGGAGTGAAACAGAGGCAAACAGAGTGGAACAGAGGCAAACAGAGTGAAACAGAGGCAAACAGACTTAAACAGAGGCAAACAGAGGCAAACAGAGTGGAAAAGAGGCAAACAGAGTGAAACAGAGGGAAACGGAGTGAAACAGAGGCAAACAGAGTGAAACAGAGGCAAACAGAAGCAAACAGAGGCAAACAGAGGCAAACAGAGTGAAACAGAGGCAAACAGAGTGAAACAGAGGCAAACAGAGTGAAACAGATGCAAACAGAGTGAAACAGAGGCAAACAGACTGAAGCAGAGGCAGACAGGGTGAAACAGAGACAAACAGAGTGAAACAGAGGCAAACAGACTTAAACAGAGGCAAACAGACTTAAACAGAGGCAAACAGAGGCAAACAGAGTGAAAGAGAGGCAAACAGACTTAAACAGAGGCAAACAGAGTGAAACAGAGGCAAACAGACTTAAACAGAGGCAAACAGACTTAAACAGAGGCAATCAGAGTGAAACAGAGGCAAACAGACTTAAACAGAGGCAAACAGAGTGGAACAGAGGCAAACAGAGTGAAACAGAGGCAAACTGACTGAAACAGAGGCAAAAAGACTCAAACAGAGGCAAACGGACTTAAACAGAGGCAAACAGACTTAAACAGAGGCAAACAGAGGCAAACAGAGTGAAACAGAGGCAGACAGAGAGAAACAGAGGCAAACAGAGTGAAACAGAGGCAAACAGAGTGAAACAGAGGCAAACAGTGTGAAACAGAGGCAAACAGAGTGAAACAGAGGCAAACAGAGTGAAACAGAGGCAAACAGACTGAATCAGAGGCAAACAGAGTGTAACAGAGACAAACAGAGTGAAACAGAGGCAAACAGACTTAAACAGAGGCAAACAGACTTAAACAGAGGCAAACAGAATTAAACAGAGGCAAACAGAGTGAAACAGAGGCAAACAGAGTGAAACAAGGCAAACAGACCGAAACAGAGGCAAACAGACTCAAACAGAGGTAAACAGACTCAAACAGAGGCAAACAGACTTAAACAGAGACAAACAGAGGCAAAAACAGCGAAACAGAGGCAAACAGAGTGAACCAGAGGCAAACAGACTTAAACAGAGGCAAACAGAGGCAAACAGACTTAAACAGAGGCAAACAGACTTAAACAGAGGCAAACAGACTTAAACAGAGGCAAAAATAGGGAAACAGAGGCAAACAGAGTGAAACAGAGGCAAGCGGAGTGAAACAGAGGCAAACAGAGTGAAACAGAGGCAAACAGAAGCAAACAGAGGCAAACAGAAGCATGCAGAGTGAAACAGATGCAAACAAACTGAAACAGAGGCAAACAGAGTGAAACAGAGGCAAACAGAGAGAAACAGAGGCAAACGGAGTGAAACAGAGGCAAACAGAGTGGAACAGAGGCAAACAGAGTGAAACAGAGGCAAACAGACTTAAACAGAGGCAAACAGAGGCAAACAGAGTGGAAAAGAGGCAAACAGAGTGAAACAGAGGGAAACGGAGTGAAACAGAGGCAAACAGAGTGAAACAGAGGCAAACAGAAGCAAACAGAGGCAAACAGAGGCAAACAGAGTGAAACAGAGGCAAACAGAGTGAAACAGAGGCAAACAGAGTGAAACAGATGCAAACAGAGTGAAACAGAGGCAAACAGACTGAAGCAGAGGCAGACAGGGTGAAACAGAGACAAACAGAGTGAAACAGAGGCAAACAGACTTAAACAGAGGCAAACAGACTTAAACAGAGGCAAACAGAGGCAAACAGACTTAAACAGAGGCAAACAGACTTAATCAAATGCAAACAGAGTGAATTAGAGGCAAACAGAGTGAAACAGAGGCAAACAGAGTGAAACAGAGGCAAACAGCGGCAAACAGAGTGAAACAGATGCAAACAGACTGAAACAGAGGCAAACAGAGTGAAACAGAGGCAAACAGAGAGAAACAGCGGCAAACAGAGTGAAACAGAGGCAAACAGAGTGAAACCGAGGCAAACAGAGTGAAACAGAGGCAAACAGAAGCAAACAGAGGCAAACGGAGTCAAACAGAGTGAAACAGAGGCAAACAGAGAGAAACAGCGGCAAACAGAGTGAAACAGAGGCAAACAGAGTGAAACCGAGGCAAACAGAGTGAAACAGAGGCAAACAGAGGCAAACGGAGTCAAACAGAGTGAAACAGAGGCAAACAGAGTGATACAGAGGCAAACAGAGTGAAACAGAGTCAAACAGAGACAAACAGAGTGAAACAGAGGGAAACAGACGCAAACAGAGAGAAACAGAGGCAAACAGAGTGAAACAGAGGCAATCAGAGTGAAACAGAGGCAAACAGAGTGAAACAGAGGCAAACAGACTGAATCAGAGGCAAACAGAGAGAAACAGAGTCAGACAGAATTAAACAGAGGCAAACAGAGTGAAACAGAGGCAAACAGAGTGAAACAAGGCAAACAGACCGAAACAGAGGCAAACAGACTCAAACAGAGGCAAACAGAGGCAAACAGAGGCAAACAGACTTAAACAGAGGCAAACAGACTTAAACAGAGGCAAACAGAGGCAAACAGAGTGAAACAGAGGCAAACAGAGTGAAACAGAGGCAAACAGTGTGAAACAGAGGCAAGCAGAGTGAAACAGAGGCAAACAGAAGCAAACAGAGGCAAACAGAGTGAAACAGAGGCAAACAGAGTGAAAGAGAGGCAAACAGACTTAAACAGAGGCAAACAGAGTGAAACAGAGGCAAACAGACTTAAACAGAGGCAAACAGACTTAAACAGAGGCAATCAGAGTGAAACAGAGGCAAACAGACTTAAACAGAGGCAAACAGAGTGGAACAGAGTCAAACAGAGTGAAACAGAGGCAAACTGACTGAAACAGAGGCAAAAAGACTCAAACAGAGGCAAACGGACTTAAACAGAGGCAAACAGACTTAAATAGAGGCAAACAGAGGCGAACAGAGTGAAACAGAGGCAAACAGAGAGAAACAGAGGCAAACAGAGTGAAACAGAGGCAAACAGAGTGAAACAGAGGCAAACAGTGTGAAACAGAGGCAAACAGAGTGAAACAGAGGCAAACAGAGTGAAACAGAGGCAAACAGACTGAATCAGAGGCAAACAGAGTGTAACAGAGACAAACAGAGTGAAACAGAGGCAAACAGACTTAAACAGAGGCAAACAGACTTAAACAGAGGCAAACAGAATTAAACAGAGGCAAACAGACTTAATCAAATGCAAACAGAGTGAATTAGAGGCAAACAGATTGAAACAGAAGCAAACAGTGTGAAACAGAGGCAACCAGAGGCAAACAGATTGAAACAGAGGCAAACAGACTGACACAGAGGCAAACAGAGTGAAACAGAGGCAAACAGAGAGAAACAGCCGCAAACAGAGTAAAACAGAGGCAAGCAGAGTGAAACCGAGGCAAACAGAGTGAAACAGGCAAACAGAAGCAAACAGAGGCAAACAGAGTCAAACAGAGTGAAACAGAGGCAAACAGAGTGATACAGAGGCAAACAGAGTGAAACAGAGTCAAACAGAGGCAAACAGAGTGAAACAGAGGGAAGCAGAGGCAAACAGAGAGAAACAGAGGCAAACAGAGTGAAACAGAGGCAATCAGAGTGAAACAGAGGCAAACAGAGTGAAACAGAGGCAAACAGACTGAATCAGAGGCAAACAGAGTGAAACAGAGGCAGACAGAATTAAACAGAGGCAAACAGAGTGAAACAGAGGCAAACAGACTTAAACAGAGGCAAACAGAGGCAAACAGAGTGGAAAAGAGGCAAACAGAGTGAAACAGAGGGAAACGGAGTGAAACAGAGGCAAACAGAGTGAAACAGAGGCAAACAGAAGCAAACAGAGGCAAACAGAGGCAAACAGAGTGAAACAGAGGCAAACAGAGTGAAACAGAGGCAAACAGAGTGAAACAGAGGCAAACAGACTGAAGCAGAGGCAGACAGGGTGAAACAGAGACAAACAGAGTGAAACAGAGGCAAACAGACTTAAACAGAGGCAAACAGACTTAAACAGAGGCAAACAGAGGCAAACAGACTTAAACAGAGGCAAACAGACTTAATCAAATGCAAACAGAGTGAATTAGAGGCAAACAGAGTGAAACAGAGGCAAACAGAGTGAAACAGAGGCAAACAGAGGCAAACAGAGTGAAACAGATGCAAACAGACTGAAACAGAGGCAAACAGAGTGAAACAGAGGCAAACAGAGAGAAACAGCGGCAAACAGAGTGAAACAGAGGCAAACAGAGTGAAACCGAGGCAAACAGAGTGAAACAGAGGCAAACAGAAGCAAACAGAGGCAAACAGAGTCAAACAGAGTGAAACAGAGGCAAACAGAGAGAAACAGCGGCAAACAGAGTGAAACAGAGGCAAACAGAGTGAAACCGAGGCAAACAGAGTGAAACAGAGGCAAACAGAGGCAAACGGAGTCAAACAGAGTGAAACAGAGGCAAACAGAGTGATACAGAGGCAAACAGAGTGAAACAGAGTCAAACAGAGACAAACAGAGTCAAACAGAGGGAAACAGACGCAAACAGAGAGAAACAGAGGCAAACAGAGTGAAACAGAGGCAATCAGAGTGAAACAGAGGCAAACAGAGTGAAACAGAGGCAAACAGACTGAATCAGAGGCAAACAGAGAGAAACAGAGTCAGACAGAATTAAACAGAGGCAAACAGAGAGAAACAGAGGCAAACAGAGTGAAACAAGGCAAACAGACCGAAACAGAGGCAAACAGACTCAAACAGAGGCAAACAGAGGCAAACAGAGGCAAACAGACTTAAACAGAGGCAAACAGACTTAAACAGAGGCAAACAGAGGCAAACAGAGTGAAACAGAGGCAAACAGAGTGAAACAGAGGCAAACAGTGTGAAACAGAGGCAAGCAGAGTGAAACAGAGGCAAACAGAAGCAAACAGAGGCAAACAGAGGCAAACAGAGTGAAACAGAGGCAAACAGAGTGAAAGAGAGGCAAACAGACTTAAACAGAGGCAAACAGAGTGAAACAGAGGCAAACAGACTTAAACAGAGGCAAACAGACTTAAACAGAGGCAATCAGAGTGAAACAGAGGCAAACAGACTTAAACAGAGGCAAACAGAGTGGAACAGAGGCAAACAGAGTGAAACAGAGGCAAACTGACTGA
>JANJGN010005473.1:0-15000 GCA_026770705.1 Isurus oxyrinchus | reverse complement strand
GAGGTTACAGAGATAGGGAGTGTTGTAGGGACTGGAGGAGGTTACAGAGATAGGGAGGGTTGTCGGGGCTGGAAAGGATTACAGAGATAGGGAGGGTTGTAGGGGCTGGAGGAGGTTACAGGGATAGGGAGTGTTATAGGGACTGGAGGAGGTTACAGACATAGGGAGGGTTGTAGGGGCTGAAGGAGGTTACAGAGATAGGGAGGGTTGTAGGGGCTGAAGGAGGTTACAGAGATAGGGAAGGTTGTAGGGGCTGGAAGAGGTTACAGAGATAGGGAGGTGTGTAGGGGCTGGAGGTGGTTACAGAGATAGGGAGGGTTATGGGGGTGGAGGGGGTTACAGAGATAGGGAGGGTTCTAGGGGCTGGAGGAGGTTACAGAGAAAGGGAGGGTTGTAGGGGCTGGAGGAGATTACAGAAATAGGGAGGGGTGAAGGGCCTGGAGGGGGTTACAGTGATGGGGAGGGTTGTAGGGGCTGGAGGAGGTTACAGAGATAGGGAGGGTTGTAGGGGCTGAAGGAGTTTACAGAGATAGGGAGGGTTGTAGCGGCTGGAGGAGGTTATAGGGTTAGGGAGGGTTAGAGGGACTGGAGGAGGTTACAGAGATAGGGAGGGTTGTAGGGGCTGGAGGAGGTTACAGAGATAGGGAGGGTTGTAGGGGCTGGAGGAGGTTACAGAGATAGGGAGGGTTGTAGGGGCTGGAGGAGGTTACAGAGATAGGGACGGTTGTAGTGACTGGAGGAGGTTACAGAGATAGGGAGGGTTGTGGGGACTGGAGGAGGTTACAGAGATAGGGAGGGTTGTAGGGACTGGAGGAGGTTACAGAGATAGGGAGGGGTGTAGGGACTGAAGGAGGTTACAGAGATAGGGAGGGGTGTAGGGACTGGAGGAGGTTACAGAGATAGGGAATGTTGTAGGGACTGGAGGAGGTTACAGAGATAGGGAGGGTTGTAGGGGCTGGAGGAGGTTACAGAGATAAGGAGGGTTGTAGGGGCTGGAGGAGGTTACAGAGATAGGGAGGGGTGTAGGGGCTGGAGGAGGTTACAGAGATAGGGAGGGTTGTAGGGACTGAAGGAGGTTACAGAGATAGGGAGGGTTGTAGGGGCTGGAGGAGGTTGCAGAGATAGGGAGGTGTGTAGGGGCTGGAGGTGGTTACAGAGATAGGGAGGGTTATAGGGGCTGGAGGGGGTTACAGAGAAAGGGAGGGTTGTAGGGGCTGGAGGAGGTTACAGAGACAGGGAGGGGTGTAGGGGCTGGAGGAGATTACAGAAATAGGGAGGGGTGTAGGGGCTGGAGGAGGTTACAGGGTTAGGGAGGGTTATAGGGACTGGAGGAGGTTACAGAGATAGGGAGGGTTGCAGGGGCTAAAGGAAGTTACAGAGATAGGGAGGGTTGTAGGGGCTGAAGGAGGTTACAGAGATAGGGAGGGTTGTAGGGGCTAAGGGAGGTTACAGAGATAGGGAGTGTTGTAGGGGCTGGAGGAGGTTACAGAGATAGGGAGGGGTGTAGGGGCTGGAGGAGGTTACAGAGATAGGGAGGGTTGTAGGGGCTGGAGGAGGTTACAGAGATAGGGAGGGTTGTAGGGGCTGGAGGAGTTTACAGAGATAGGGAGGGTTGTAGGGGCTGGAGGAGGTTACAGAGATAGGGAGGGTTGTAGAGGCTGGAGGAGGTTACAGAGGTAAGGAGGGTTGTAGGGGCTGGAGGAGGTTACAGAGATAGGGAAGTGTGTAGGGGCTGGAGGTGGTTACAGAGATAGGGAGGGTTATAGGGGCTGGAGGGGGTTACAGAGATAGGGAGGATTGTAGGGGCTGGAGGAGGTTACAGAGAAAGGGAGGGTTGTAGGGGCTGGAGGAGATTACAGAAATAGGTAGGGGTGTAGGGGCTGGAGGAGGTTACAGAGATAGGGAGGATTGTAGGGGCTGGAGGAGGTTACAGAGATAGGGAGGGTTGTAGAGGGTGGAGGAGGTTACAGAGATAGGGGTGTAGGGGCTGGAGGAGGTTACAGAGATAGGGAGGGTTGTAGGGGGCTGGAGGAGGTTACAGAGATAGGGAGGGGTGTAGGGGCTGGAGGAGGTTACAGAGATAGGGAGGGGTGTAGGGGCTGGAGGAGGTTACAGAGATAGGCATGGTTTAGGGGCTGGAGGAGGTTCCAGAGATAGGGAGAGTTGAAGGGGCTGGAGGAGGTTATAGAGATAGGGAGGGTTGTAGTGTTTGGAGGAGGTTACAGAGAAATGGGGAGGGTTATAGAGGCTGGAGGAGGTTACAGAGATAGGGAGGATTGTAGGGGCTGGAGGAGTTTACAGAAGTAGGGAGGGTTGTAGGGACCAGAGCAGTTCAAAGAGATAGGGGGTATATTGGGGCTGGAGGAGGTTACAGAGATAAGGAGGGTTGTAGTGGCTGGAAGAGGTTATAGAGATAGGGAGGGGTGTAGGGACTGGAGGAAGTTACAGAGATAGGGAGGGTTGTAGTAGCTGGAGAAGGTTACAGAGGTAGGGAGGGTTGTAGTGTTTGGAGGAGGTTACAGGGAAAAGGAGGAATGTAGGGGCTGGAGGCGGTTACAAATATAGGGAGTCTTGTAGTGTCTGGAGGATGATACAGAGTTAGGAATGGTCATAGGGACTGGAGGAGGTAACATAGTTAGGGAGGGTTATAGAGTCTGTGGGAGGTTACAGAGATCGTGACTTTTGTAGAGTTGGAGGAGGTTACAGAGATAGGGAGTGTTGAAGGGGCTGGAGGAAGTTACAGTGATAGGGAGGGTTGTAGGGGATGGAGGAGGTTACAGAGATAGGGAGGGGTGTAGGGGCTGGAGGAGGTTACAGAGATAGGGAGGGGTGTAGGGACTGGAGGAGGTTACAAAGATAGGGAGAGTTGTAGGGGCTGGAGGAGGATACAGAGATAGGGAGGGGTGTAGGGGCTGGAGGAGGTTACAGAGATAGGGAGGGGTGTGGGGGCTGGAGGAGGTTACAGCGATAGGGAGGGTTGTAGGGACTGGAGGAGTTTACAGAGATAGGGAGGGTTGTAGGGACTGGAGGAGGTTACAGAGATAGGGAGGGGTGTGGGGGCTGGTGGAGGTTACAGAGATAGGGAGGGTTGTAGGGACTGGAGGAGGTTACAGAGATAGGGAGGGTTGTAGGGGCTGGAGGAGGTTACAGAGATAGGGAGGGTTGTAGGGACTGGAGGAGGTTACAGAGATAGGGAATGTTGTAGGGACTGGAGGAGGTTACAGAGATAGGGAGGGTTGTAGGGACTGGAGGAGATTACAGAGATAGGGAGGGTTGTAGGGACTGGAGGAGGTTACAGAGATAGGGAGGGTTGTAGGGACTGGAGGAGGTTACAGAGATAGGGAGGGTTGTAGTGACTGGAGGAGGTTACAGAGATAGGGAGGGTTGTAGGGACTGGAGGAGATTACAGAGATAGGGAGGGTTGTAGGGACTGGAGGAGGTTACAGAGATAGGGAATGTTGTAGGGACTGGAGGAGGTTACAGAGATAGGGAGGGTTGTAGGGACTGGAGGAGATTACAGAGATAGGGAGGGTTGTAGTGACTGGAGGAGGTTACAGAGATAGGGAGGGTTGTAGGGACTGGAGGAGATTACAGAGATAGGGAGGGTTGTAGTGACTGGAGGAGGTTACAGAGATAGGGAATGTTGTAGGGACTGGAGGAGGTTACAGAGATAGGGAGGGTTGTAGGGACTGGAGGAGGTTACAGAGATAGGGAATGTTGTAGGGACTGGAGGAGGTTACAGAGATAGGGAGGGGTGTAGGGGCTGGAGGAGGTTACGGAGATAGGGAGGGTTGTAGGGGCTGGAGGAGGTTACAGAGATAGGGAGGGTTGTAGGGACTGGAGGAGGTTACAGAGATAGGGAGGGGTGTAGGGACTGGAGGAGGTTACAGAGATAGGGAGGGTTGTAGGGACTGGAGGAGGTTACAGAGATATGGAGGGTGTAGGGGCTGGAGGAGGTTACAGAGATAGGGAGGGTTGTAGGGACTGGAGGAGGTTACAGAGATAGGGAGGGGTGTAGGGGCTGGAGGAGGTTACAGAGATAGGGAGGGTTGTAGGGGCTGGAGATGGTTACAGAGATAGGGAGGGGTGTAGGGGCTGGAGGAGGTTACAGAGATAGGGAGGGGTGTAGGGGCTGGAGGAGGTTACAGAGATAGGGAGGGTTGTAGGGGCTGGAGATGGTTACAGAGATAGGGAGGGGTGTAGGGGCTGGAGGAGGTTACAGAGATAGGGAGGGTTGTAGGGACTGGAGGAGGTTACAGAGATAGGGAGGGTTGTAGGGGCTGGAGGAGGTTACAGAGATAGGGAGGGGTGTAGGGGCTGGAGGAGGTTACAGAGATAGGGAGGGGTGTAGGGACTGGAGGAGGTTACAGAGATAGGGAGGGGTGTAGGGGCTGGAGGAGGTTACAGAGATAGGGAGGGGTGTAGGGACTGGAGGAGGTTACAGAGATAGGGAGGGTTGTAGGGACTGGAGGAGGTTACAGAGATATGTATTGTGAGTACAGTCTGGGGATAGTGCGCTGCAATATCCAGACCCACTGCTCATTGAGACAAGGCAACTATCAAAATGGGACACAGAGGACGGTGTTGTTCTTTATCTAAAGGAGGCTTTCGTTGCCTTAGAGGGAGAGCAACAAATGTTCAGGAGACTGCTTCCTGAGATGGGAGGGATTGTTTGAGGAGAGGTAGAGAAGATTGGGTCTACATTCTCTGGAGTTTCGATGAATGACAGGCGATCACATTGAGAGGTGTGAATTCCTTAGACAGCTTGGTAGGGTTCATGGTGAGAGGATCTCTCACCACCCCCTCCCTCCCCTCGCCCCACCCCTACAACATGCCCACCCCCTGCCCCACCCCCAACCCTGGCTGGCAAGTTTAGAACAATAGGGTGGAGTGGGGTCACAGTCTCTGGATAAGGGGTCAACCATTTCGTGCTGAGTTGAGGAGGGTTCTCTTCCCTTGGAGAGCGTGGGGGAGGTGGAGTTGGGGGTGAAAGATCAGCCAGATGCTCGTTGAAGCGGGGAGCAGCCTGAAGGGGCCAAATGGCCTCCTCCTGCTCCTGTTCGCATGATCCCTTGGGTTTCGCTCAGGCATCTCCACCAATCATTTCCCACTGTCCTTCTGCAATTTTAATTTCTCCAACTTGCATCTCTGTGAAATACACACGAGCATTGTTATTCGGAGTAGGAGTAGGCCATTCGGCCCCTCAAGTCTGCTCCCCCATTCAATAAGATCCTGGCTGATCTGATTGTCACCCCAACCCCACATTCCCGTCGACCCCCCGATAACCTTTCACCCCCTTGTGAACCAAGAATCTATCCACCTCTTGTCTTAACAATATGCAGAGACTCTGCTTCCCCTGCCTTCTGAGGGAGAGACTTCCAAAGTCTCACCAGCCTCTGGGAGAAAACATTTCACCTCATCTCCGTCCTAAATGGGTGGGTGACCCCCTTATTTTTAACCAGTGACCCCCCCCCCCCCACCCCCACCCCACCCCCTCCCCCACCCCGAGTTCTAGATTCTCCCACAAGAGGGAACATTCTCTCCACATCCACCCGGTCCAAAACCCCCTCAGGGTCCTTCAAGGTCTCAATCCCGTCGCCTCTCTCGCTCTTCTAAACTCCGGCGGGTACGAGCCTAACCTGTCCAGCCTTTCCCCATGAGACAACCCACCCATTCCTGGGATGAGTCCGGTAAACCTTCTCTGAACGGCTCCCAACCCAGTTACGTCCTTCCTTAAATAAGGAGACCTGTACTGGACCCAGTGCTCTAGACGTGGTCTCACCAGTGCCCTGGACAACTGGAGCAGGACCTCCCTCCTTCTGTATTCAATCCCCCTCCCAATAAATAATAACTTTCCGAATTACTTGCTGTCCCTGCACACTGGGCTTATGTGATTCGCGGACCAGGTCACCCAGATCCCTGCTCCTGAAACAATGAGGCCATGGCTCTTTGAGGAGGGTATGTCTGGCCTGGGAGAATTCCTCAGCCTCTTGTTTCGCTCTTCCAGAGAGCCAGTGTAGACTCGAAGGGCCGAACGGCCTCCTTCTTGCACTGCAGGGACACCGTGACCGTGCATAACACCCTCCCCCCTGTTGGTTTTGCCAAATCCAGGTCCCGGCTGGCTTGCAATCCAGATCCAGAGTTTTCACACGGCTCTCTCTCTCTCTCTCCAGTTCTCTGCACATCCCGATTGCAATAGCTCAGACACGAATTTTCTCTGCAATTCCACTATAGAAGGGGGGGACCCAAAGCAGGTCAGTCTCTGTGGCGCAATGGATCAGCGCGCTGGACTTCTAATCCAGAGGGTCCGGGTTCGAGTCCCGGCAGAGATGTTGATGCAAAATATGTTTTTTTTTTCCCCCCCCACCTCTTCAAAAGGGAACAGGAAAATCCTAATGAAGTGCCTCCAATTCAGCATCTAAAGCATTTGCATTCGCAGTGTGCACGCCCCGGCTCTTGCTGGCCTGTCCCTCATGTGCACCTTCATTCCTTTAATTTTTGAAAGAGAGGGGGGGTGGGGGTGGGGGTGGAAAGGGTTGCATTCAGATGTTTGCAAAATGCGTGCAAAATAAGAAATGCTTTGCATTTGGCTCTGGTGGTTGTCTCTCCATCACTGCTCTTTGCACGCTGAGGGAAGGCGATTGCATTCAACTGGAATTAAAGTTTCTTGTTTAGTCTTATTACATTTTGCAATCCAGGGGCTCCTGCCTGAATCAAGGAGGTGGAAGGCACCAGAAGACCCCGGCCTTCTGCCGGGAGGGGACCTGATCAGCCTTTGAACAGCGAGGGCAGGACCAAGGTGGGTTCTGGATGAGGGAAGGAGAGCGCTGTCCAGGGTGCTGAAGTTCGGCCTGGGGGGAATTGCCGCTGTCCCTGGTGCTGATTCGGGGGTCTGGTCCCTCTGCAAGCGTGAGGCAAGAGCATCCAGGACAACAGAGGGGGCGTGCACACAGCGTCCAGGTGCCAAGCAACCCATCCAAAGGTGCAGCACAAGGAGAGCGAGGGAGAACGAAGTGACACCGAGCAGGAGTAAGGAGACATTAGGGGCAGGAGACCCATAGAATGCGGTTGAAGGGACGTCTTGAAGGAGGAGAGGGAGAGAGAGAGAGAGAGAGAAAGAGAGAGACACAGGGGGGTTCCAGAGAAAAAGGGACTGCCAAGTGTGGAGTGATGGATGCAGAAGGGTTCAGAATTCAAGGAAGGCCCAGGTCACGGAGAGTTGTAGGGGTTGGAGGAGGTTACAGACCTAAGGAGGGCTGGAGGAGGTTACAGAGATAGGGAGGGGTGTAGGGGCTGTAGGAGGTTACAGAGATAGGGAGGGGTGTAGGGGCTGTAGGAGGTTACAGAGATAGGGAAGATTGTACTGGTTGGCTGAAGTGACAAAGATAGGGAGGGTTGTAGGGAGTGGAGGAGGTTACAGAGATAGGGAGGATTGTAGGGAGTGAAGGAGGTTACAGAGATAGGGAGGGTTGGAGGAGCTGGAGATGTTTACAGAGATAGTGAGGGTTGTAGGGACTGGAGGAGGTTACAGAGATAGGGAGAGTTGTAGGGGCTGGAGGAGGTTACAGAGATAGGGAGGGTTGTAGGGGCTGGAGGAGGTTACAGAGATAGGGAGGGTTGTAGGGGCTAGAGGAGGTGAGAGAGATAGGGAGGGTTGTAGGGGCTGGAGGAGGTTACGGAGATACGGAGGGGTGCAGGGGCTGGAGGAGGTTACAGAGATAGGGAGGGTTGTAGGGGCTGGACTGGAGGAGGTTACGGAGATAGGGAGGGGTGTAGCGGCTGGAGGAGGTTACAGAGATAGAGAGTGTTGTATGGGCTGGAGAGGTTACAGAGATAGAGAGGGTTGTAGGGACTGGAGGAGGTGACAGAGATAGGGTGGCTGTAGGGGCTGAAGTTGGTAACAGAGATAGAGAGTGTTGTAGGGGCTGGAGGAGGTTACAAAATTGGGAGAGGTCTCGAGTTTGGAGGGGGATCAGGGATAAGGAGGGCTATAGGTGCTGGAGGAGGGTACAGAGATAGGGAGGGGTTTAGGTTTTGGGAGAGGTGGGAGGGTTGTAGGGGCTGGAGGAGGTTATGGAGATAGGGAGGGGTGTAGGGGCAGGAGGAGGTTACAGAGGTAGGAGGGCTCTAGGGGCTGGAGGAGGTGATAGAGACAGGGAGGGGTGTAGGAGCTGGAGGAGGTTATAGGGATGAGGAGGGTTGTAGGGATTGGAGGATGTTACAGAGATAGGGAGGGTCGCAGGGGCTGGAGGAGGTTACAGAGATGTAGAGATTTGTAGGGGCTGGAGGAGGTTACAGAGATAGGGAGTGTTCTAGGAGCTGGAGGAGGTTAGAGACATAAGGAGTGTTGTAGAGGATGGAGAAGGTTACAGAGATATGCAGGGTTGTAGGGGCTGGAGGAGGTTACAGAGATAGGGAGGGTTGTAGGAGCTGGAGGAGGTTACAGAGATATGCAGGGTTGTAGGGGCTGGAGGAGGTTACAGAGATAGGGAGGGTTGGAGGAGCTGGAGGTGTTTACAGAGATAGTGAGGGTTGTAGGGGCTGGAGGAGGTAACAGAGATATGGAGGGTTGTAGGGGCTGGAGGAGGTTACAGAGATAGGGAGAGTTGTAGGAGCTGGAAGAGGTTACAGAGATAGGGAGGGTTGTAGGGGCTGGAGGAGGTAACAGAGATAGGGAGGGTTGTAAGGGCTGAAGGAGGTAACAGAGATAGAGAGGGTCGTAGGGGCTGGAGGAGGTAACAGAGATAGGGAGGGTTGTAGGGTCTGGAGGAGGTAAGAGAGATGGGGGGTGTTGAGGCTGGAGGAGGTAACAGAGATGGGGAGGGGTGTAGGTGCTGGAGGAGGTTACAGAGATAGGGTGGGTTGTAGGGGCTGGAGGAGGTTACAGAGTTAGGGAGGGTTGTAGGAGCTGGAGGAGGTTAAATAGAAAGAGAGGGTTGTTGGGGCTGGAGGAGGTTACAGAGATATGGAGGGGTGTAGGGACTGGAGGAGGTTACAGAGATAGGGAGGGGTGTAGGAGCTGGAGGAGGTTACAGAGATAGGGAGGTTTGTAGGAGCTGGAGGAGGTTACAGAGATAGGGAGGGGTGTAGGAGCTGGAGGAGGTTACAGAGATAGGGAGGGTTGTAGGAGCTGGAGGAGGTTACAGAGATAGGGAGGGATGTAGGGGCTGGAGGAGGTTACAGAGATAGGGAGGGTTGTAGGGGCTGGAGGAGGTTACAGAGATAGGGAGGGTTGTAGGGCCTGGAGGAGATTAGAGAGATAGGGAGGGATGTAGGGTCTGGAGGAGGTTACAGAGATAGGGAGGGTTGTAGGGGCTGGAGGAGATTAGAGAGATAGGGAGGGATGTAGGGTCTGGAGGAGGTTACAGAGATAGGGAGGGTCGTAGGAGCTGGAGGAGGTTACAGAAGTGGATAGTGTTTATTTTATTTATTCACGGGATGTGGGTTTCGCTGGCCGGGCCAGCATTTATTGCCCATCCCTAATTACCCCTTGAGAATTTGGTGGTGAACGGCTTTCTTGAGCCGCTGCAGTCCCTGTGGTGTAGGTACACCCACAGTGCTGTTAGGGAGGGAGTTCCAGGATTTTGTCCGTGTGGTGTAGGTACACCCACAGCGCTGTTAGGGAGGGAGTTCCAGGATTTGTCCCTGTGGTGTAGGTACACCCACAGTGCTGTTAGGGAGGGAGTTCCAGGATTTGTCCCTGTGGTGTAGGTACACCCACAGTGCTGTTAGGGAGGGAGTTCCAGGATTTTGTCCCTGTGGTGTAGGTACACCCACGGCGCTGTTAGGGAGGGAGTTCCAGGATTTTGTCCCATGTGGTGTAGGTACACCCACAGTGCTGTTAGGGAGGGAGTTCCAGGATTTTGTTCCTGTGGTGTAGGTACACCCACAGTGCTGTTAGGGAGGGAGTTCCAGGATTTTGTCCGTGTGGTGTAGGTACACCCACAGCGCTGTTAGGGAGGGAGTTCCAGGATTTGTCCCTGTGGTGTAGGTACACCCACAGTGCTGTTAGGGAGGGAGTTCCAGGATTTGTCCCTGTGGTGTAGGTACACCCACAGTGCTGTTAGGGAGGGAGTTCCAGGATTTTGTCCCTGTGGTGTAGGTACACCCACGGCGCTGTTAGGGAGGGAGTGCCAGGATTTTGTCCCCGTGGTGTAGGTACACCCACAGTGCTGTTAGGGAGGGAGTTCCAGGATTTTGTCCCTGTGGTGTAGGTACACCCACAGTGCTGTTAGGGAGGGAGTTCCAGGATTTTGTCCGTGTGGTGTAGGTACACCCACAGTGCTGTTAGGGAGGGAGTTCCAGGATTTTGTCCCTGTGGTGTAGGTACACCCACAGTGCTGTTAGGGAGAGAGTTCCAGGATTTTGTCCGTGTGGTGTAGGTACACCCACAGTGCTGTTAGTGAGGGAGTTCCAGGATTTTGTCCCTGTGGTGTAGGTACACCCACAGCGCTGTTAGGGAGAGAGTTCCAGGATTTTGTCCGTGTGGTGTAGGTACACCCACAGTGCTGTTAGGGAGGGAGTTCCAGGATTTTGTCCGTGTGGTGTAGGTACACCCACAGTGCTGTTAGGGAGGGAGTTCCAGGATTTTGTCCCTGTGGTGTAGGTACACCCACCGTGCTGTTAGGGAGGGAGTTCCAGGATTTTGTCCCTGTGGTGTAGATACACCCACAGTGCTGTTAGGGAGGGAGTTCCAGGATTTTGTCTGTGTGGTGTAGGTACACCCACAGCGCTGTTAGGGAGGGAGCTCCAGGATTTTGTCCCTGTGTTGTAGGTACACCCACAGTGCTGTTAGGGAGGGAGTTCCAGGATTTTGTCCCTGTGGTGTAGATACACCCACTGTGCTGTTAGGGAGGGAGTTCCAGGATTTTGTCCCTGTGGTGTAGGTACACCCACAGTGCTGTTAGGGAGGGAGTTCCAGGATTTTGTCCCTGCGGTGTAGGTACACCCATGGCGCTGTTAGGGAGGGAGTTCCAGGATTTTGTCCCTGTGGTGTAGGTACACCCACGATGCTGTTAGGGAGGGAGTTCCAGGACTTTGACCCAGCGACAGTGAAGGAACGGCCGATATATTTCCAAGTCAGGGTGGTGAGTGACTTGGAGGGGAACTTCCAGGAGGTGGTGTCCCCATCTATCTGCTGCCCTTCTCCTTCTAGATGGTAGTGGTCGTGGGTTTGGAAGGTGCTGTCGAAGGAGCCTTGGTGAGTTCCTGCAGTGCATCTTGTAAATGGTACACACACTGCTGCTACTGTGTGTCGGTGGTGGAGGGAGTGAATGTTTGTGGATGGGGTTCCAGTCAAGCGGGGCTGCTTTGTCCTGGACGGTGACTGTTGTTTCTCAGTCCCCCTCCCTCAGGGAGATATCTGTACACTGACTGGTGTCTCTCAGTCCCTCTCTCAGGGAGATATCTGTACACTGACTGGTGTCTCTCAGTCCCTCTCTCTCTCTCAGGGAGATATCTGTACACTGACTGGTGTCTCTCAGTCCCTCTCTCACAGGGGATATCTGTACACTGACTGGTGTCTCTCAGTCCCCCTCTCTCAGGGAGATATCTGTACACTGACTGGTGTCTCTCAGTCCCTCTCTCACAGGGGATATCTGTACACTGACTGGTGTCTCTCATTCTCTCTCTCTCAGGGAGATATCTGTACACTGACTGGTGTCTCTCAGTCTCTCTCTCTCAGGGAGATATCTGTACACTGACTGGTGTCTCTCAGTCCCTCTCTCTCAGGGAGATATTTGTACACTGACTGGTGTCTCTCAGTCCCCTCTCTCTCAGGGAGATATCTGTACACTGACTGGTGTCTCTCAGTCCCTCTCTCTCAGGGAGATATCTGTACACTGACTGGTGTCTCTCAGTCCCTCTCTCTCAGGGAGATATCTGTACACTGACTGGTGTCTCTCAGTCCCTTTCTCTCAGGGAGATATCTGTACACTGACTGGTGTCTCTCAGTCCCCTCTCTCTCAGGGAGATATCTGTACACTGACTGGTGTCTCTCAGTCCCTATTTTTTAAGGTGATATCTGTACACTGACTGGTGTCTCTCAGTGCCACTCTCTCAGGGAGATATCTGTACACTGACTGGTGTCTCTCAGTCCCCTCTCTCTCAGGGAGATATCTGTACACTGACTGGTGTCTCTCAGTCCCTCTCTCTCAGGGAGATATCTGTACACTGACTGGTGTCTCTCAGTACGTCTCTCTCAGGGAGATATCTGTACACTGACTGGTGTCTCTCAGTCCCCTCTCTCTCAGGGAGATATCTGTACACTGACTGGTGTCTCTCAGTCCCTCTCTTTCAGGGTGATACCTGTACACAAGTTGAGAAGAACATAAGAAAATAAGAAATAGGAACGGGAGTAGACCATTCAGCCCCTCAAGCCTGCTATACCATTCAATAAGATCACTTAAGCAAGGAGACAGGTGGGCTAAAAGCGGTCATGAAAAGTCACTGGCAACCAGGATTAAGGAAAATCCCAAGGCCTTTTATACATATGTAAGAAGCAAGAGGGAGCCAGGGAAAGGGTCGGCCCACTCAGGGACAGAGGTGGGAATCTGTGTGTGGAGCCAGAAGAAATGGGAGAGATACTAAATGAATACTTCTCATCAGTATTCACCAAAGAGAAGGACTTAGCGGTCAATTTGTCTAGGGAAGAGTGTGTAGATAGCCTGGATCATGTTGAGATCAAAAAAGAGGAGGTGTTAGGCGTCTTGAAGAATATTAAGGTGGATAAGTCCCCAGGGCCAGATGGGATCTACCCCAGAGTACTGAGGGAGGCAAGCGAGGAGATTGCTGGGGCCTTGACAGAAATCTTTGTATCCTCACTGGCTACGGGTGAGGTCCCAGAGGACTGGAGAATGGCCAATGTTGTTCCATTGTTTCAGAAGGGTAGCAGGGATAATCCAAGAAATTACAGGCCGGTGAGCCTTACGTCAGTGGTAGGGAAATTATTGGAGAAGATTCTTTGTGGCAGGATTTACTACCATTAGTGAGAGGCAGCATGGTTTTGTGAAGGGGAGGTCATGTCTCACTAACTTGATCGAGAAGTGACAAAGATGATCATCGATGGAAGGGCAACGGATGTTATCTACATGGATTTGAGTAAGGCCTTTGACAAGGTCCCTCATGGCAGACTGGTACAGAAGTTAAAGTGGCACGGGATCAGAGGTGAGCTGGCAGGATGCATACAGAATTGGCTTGGTCATAGAAGACAGAGGGTAGCAGTGGAAGGGTGCTTTTCTGAATGGAGAGCTGTGACTAGTGGATTTCCGCAGGGATCAGTGCTGGGTCCTTTGCTGTTTGTAGTATACATAAATGATCTGGAGGAAAATGTAACTGGGCTAATTAGTAAGTTTGCAGACAACACTTCGGTTGGAGGAGTTGCAGATAGTGAAGAGGATTGTCAAAGGATACAACGGGATATAGATCGGTTGGAGACTTGGGCGGAGAAATGGCAGATGGTGTTTAATCCGGACAAATGCGAGGTAATGCGTTTTGGAAGGTCTAATACGGGCAGGAATTATACAGTAAATGGCAGAACCCTTAAGTGCATCGACGGGCAGAGGGATCTGGGTGTACAGGTCCACAGGTCCCTGAAAGTGGCAGCGCAGGTGGATAAGATAGTCAGGAAGGCATATGGCATGCTTGCCTTCATTGGCAGGGTTATTGAGTATAAAGGCTGGGAAGTCATGCTGCAGCTGTACAGAACCTTGGTTAGGCCACACTTGGAATATTGCGTGCAATTCTGGTCGCCACATTACCAGAAGGATATGGAGGCGTTGGAGAGGGTGCAGAGGAGGTTTACCAGGATGCTGCCTGGTCTGGAGGTTATTAGATATGAGAAGAGGTTGGAGAAACTCGGATTGTTCTCACTAGAGCGACGGAGATTGAGGGGCGACTTGATAGACGTTTAAATATATGAGTGACATGGACAGAATAGATAGTCAGAAGCTTTTTCCCCCAGGGTGGGAGAGTCAATTACTAGGGGACATAGATGTAAGGTGAGAGGAGAAAACTATAGAGGAGATGTGCGGGGCAAGTTTTTTACGCAGAGGGTAGTGAGTGTCGGGAATTCGCTGCCAGAGGAGGTGGTGGAAGCAGGTACGATAGTGATGTTTAAGAGGCAGCTTGACAAAATACATGAATAGGATGGGAATAGAGGGATACGGATCCCGGAAGCGCAAAATGTTTTAGTTGACGGGCAATATGATGGGCGCAGGTTTGGAGGGCCGAAGGGCCTGTTCCTGTGCTGTACTTTACTCTGTTCCTTGTTCTTTGTTCTTTATCACAGTTGTGTCATGACCCATGCAGTTGGTAAAGTCTGAGTTATTTTAAATCCCAGAGGGAAACTTTAAACAACTGTCATAACCTATATTTCAATCGGTATGTTTGAGATGCAAATCTGAATTCACGAATGAAACCACTGAGGCTCTAGAGGATTTTTTTTTAACATAAATTAAGTTAAACATTTATTAACTTAACAGGAAATTAAACACGTACGCGTGTCTACAAATTACTACCACAATAACTTTTAAACAAATCTGCAAGTTAATCACTCCCAGGTAAATCTTCACCAAGTAACCATAGCCCATAGATTTTAAACAGACACCAGGCAAAGCACATTTTATCATACAAATTCAAAATTAGGTTTCTTTCCACTAGTTCCTGGACGGACGCAATGGCAGGTTTTACAGGTTTACATCTTATATGCCTCTGAATCACCCACAAAACTCTTTATTCTGTATATACCCAGCCTTCCCTTTGAATGCAAATTCTCGTTGTATCTCCAGGCCCTTTGAACTCCCCCTCTTCTAATGATAAAACCCCTTTCCAAGTACCAGGTTTTATTAGTATGTCAACAAACTGCTTGGTCGTCTCCTAGCTAGGTGCAAGATTTCACCCCCTGTCTCTCAATGGTTTATTCAACAAAATGCAAATACCTTACTGTTTAACATCTCAAAACTACCAAATATCAAAGCACCTAGCTTTAATCCAATTAAGACA